>VUQG01036523.1:0-23226 GCA_015106755.1 Etia nguti
ACCCACACACACACACACACACACACACACACACACACACACACACACACACACACACACACACACACACACACACACACACACACACACACACACACACACACACACACACTTCATTCCCCAATGAGAGAGATAACATCAGCGTGTCTGAAATATCCCACAGCCGTATTAAGACTTGACAAAAAAACGTGGCCTGCATTTTAACCAAAGTTTGTAAATGGCTCCTTTTTGTTTGTACCTGCTTCTTCTCAGACTGAGTGATTGACCTTTTCTCTTGTGGGTCAAGTGTTATATTTTATGTCTCTGCTGTGTGCGTCGCTATTAGCTGTGGATCCTGCAGGTACTGAGGGAGGGATGTGTGGGGTTGGCCAAGGTGGAGACACGCAATGAATTATTCAAGCTTTGGCCTTACTTTATCTGGATGTGCGAGCTTTCCTGCAATCAGCGCTTACACACATCGCAGTAGACCATGTCCTGAAGTGTGTGTGTGTGTGAGTAGATGCCAGAGGGTACACGCTCGTCTAATCGCAATTTTTCAATTTTTACTTAAGACACTTGCCTACCCCTTCAGCTTGGTTATAGTTTTTGTTGCATTTCTTTGTCTTATACCTCCACAATGCTTCCATCAATGGTCACATGGAATTATTAATTTAAACCATCATTACATGTGGCTCTTACGCGATGCACATGTAACATCAAAGATCTACCAGACATTACAGTTAAACATTTGAGAGCATATTTGAAGTTTCTGAAACCCTTAATAATGAAGTAACCAACATTTTGCCATGTAAAGATTAGAATGATTAAAACAGCATACAGTTGGAAAAGTGATATCCCTGGGAGAAGGAGAAGCTGTCACGCTCACATACACACATACAGGCTGGCAAAAGGGCGCTGTGGATATGTCAGAGTGCAGCAAGGGGGAAACAGAGACTGACCGACAGTGACAATGGTGGCAGTGACAGGTCTCTGCACCATGGGACATGACTCACCAAGCTTTATTCTCACTAACTCAACACCTGACTCTCAGTAATAAAAAGAAGGAAGTCTTTTGGATGTGAGGCAGAAAAAAGGCCATACAGAGTGAACAAATTCTAAACACAACACAAGAAATATGCAAACGGTAAATATGTTTATATAAAATTATGTAAAATATAATTTTATGTACCTTAAAGGTTTATTCTGAAGCTTTTTTTTTTAATTTGAGAAAGATAAGAATAAAACAGAGATACAGAATGTGTATTTCTCCAGAGGAAACAGCTAACACCTTCCCCAAAGCTTTTCTGAAGCTTTTAGCCAAGCATAGTTGAGAATTACACAAGGTCAGTGCCTCAGACTCAGAATGACTGCATGAAGTACAGACCAATCTGTCCATGTCCATTATGTCATATCCCAGACATACAGCCCTCTACTAAGCAGCCTCAGGGCATCATGACTTGAGGCTTTCTGTTTGACAGCCTCGAGGCTCCGTGGTTAACGAATGGACAGAATAGAAGCAGAGAGCAAAGTGATGTTAAATGGATTACTTATAAATTCAATTCAGCTTCAAATCATCAAATACAGAAGCAAACAGGACGGAAGAAAACTTGTAATGTTACACAGTGGGATCAGTGATTTTCTTTGCATATAATATGTTGTCTGTAATGTAAGGTTAAATGTGTTATTTCGACACTTACACAATTCATAAGCATTTTAGATCGGGAACTTCCCTCCCTGGCCCGCCTCATAGGCATTAATACATATTCTAATAACACCACATCTTATTGTTACTCATCCTGTCACCAGTTCAGTGATTTGTGATAAAAATAATATTATATAGATGACAGAATTGGTTTTTTTGGGGGGGGGTTTCTTATAAACCTTATTTTAAACCATCATGAATTTTGAAAACATGCTCATGGGCACTAAAGACAGTGACTCTTTTCTTTCATTCAAGACTTCATTAATTTTAATGGATCACAGAAACATCATCAAATCCAGCCATCTGTCTATTCATTCAACTCAACTGTCCATCCAGGGGGAAAAAAAGTCCACATCCATCTATTTGATTACTTCTCCATTAATCTATATGGCCTGTCACAATGGTGTGTGCTGTATGTTTACCTGTTCTGCCATAACTACGATTCAGTCTGTGTTCTACATGAATTTGATATCTGTTATGTTCATCATTGCAGTTTTCTGTTTCCTCTAATGAGAGAGAGGTCATGTACTTTATGTCAGGGATGTCAAACATATGGCTCAGCAACCAGAACAGCCCTGCCATTAGGTGGCTTTGAAAAATGTCACATTGGCATAACTGTAACGACTTTTATTTAATCTGCGCCATCAAAGATCTGAATCATTGTCAGTGTTTCAGCGTTTATAAAGGCTTCATCCAAAACCTGGCGTACTACAACAAAACAAGTAAAAGACAAAGCATGAAGCAGAAAATAAATTGTCTTTTTAAAACTTAGTATTTTGTTAATTAACAGAAAAGTTTCAGTTTATTTCAGAGATGCCATAGTAGAAGTAAAGTCGAAGTCTCAGTAGAAGAGAAAAACAAATCTAAGTCAATATCATCTGTTAATTAAAGTTTGGTTTGTGTTTTTCATGAGGCCAGTTGACGAAAAGCTAGTCATTAGACCCATTGTAATTATTGAACTGGAAGATGAAATCTGCTAATTAAAGACTGAAACTAGTGCAAAGATGGAGGATAAAAAACTATTTTCCCCAAGCAGGAATGCACAGATATCTTCTGGATGATAAATCCATGACTCACTGTATAGATTACCCATGCGTAAAATATAATTTTGAGGCAGTGTGAACGAAACAGGCTGACAACAACAAAAGCAATATCAGAGAAATATGAGATTTCACACTGGGAAAAAAATGAGCTGGCTTATCTCATTTTTGTCTTTCCATTCAGTCCATTCCATATTTAGACAGAATCTAATCTCAGCACCTCTAAACATCATTAAGGTAATATTAAAACAATTGAAATGAATAAAAAGATTTATGGTAAGCTTTTGTCTAGTAACTATGAACACATCTGCTTCTCAACAAGGACTCCTGGCTGCCCAGTGATGGTGTAATTATGTGTGTTTCGCCAGTTCTTATTTTCATTCTTCAGCTTACAACTTGTAGGTAGGACAACACCAAGCACCCAACAATGGTAACATGGAATAATTCATTTAAAGAAAACACAAAGTGCTTCTTTCACAGTGTTCACATAAAAATGAGAGTGATTAAGTGCAATAAATTTTGTTCTTAGAGTTATATAAAGTTATTTAAAATATAAATTACAGAAACATTAGTCCAAATAGGATGAAGAGATCTCTGGATAAAAATGATGAACTGTTATTTAATATGCCTCATAGCAGTGTTTTTTTATCCTATATTTTTAGATTTATTATATACATGTATATATGGTATGTATATATATGTTGAATATATATCTTATTTGGCAAACTTTAAGATAATGAGTTAAAAAGTTATGGAATAAGTACTATTTAGTGTGTAATTATTATATTTATCAAGACTGCATACATCAGCCCAAGTGGCATCCCTAAGAGAAGTGGTGGCGGGAATTTTTGTACGGATGTTTGTCGTTTATTAGTGTGATGAAAGCTCAGACTCATGCAGTGTAACCATAGTAACCCTACCAATAATAACCATAATAGTAGCTATATTATTAATATTTCTGAAAACTGTGAATTTAGATATCTCCTCATGAGGTACATAAACCCGCTGGCTCAACTGTGGACTGGATCTTCGTATTTAGCTTCATGTTGCTGTTCATTTTTATCGAGTTCAACAGATTTTTTGATTTCTCAACAGGATCTGTTTTGTTTTTTTCTTCAACCATTGCTCCGAAAAAACTGTAAAAGTTATTTAGGCCATGATATATTAACAGTACTGCTGTAATGGACGTATATTACTATCGATATATTTTGTAAAATACAACAGGTTGACTTTACTTTGACAAAGTATGCAAATTTATAGAAAAATCTTAACATGAACATGAAAAACAAAGGACAGAACCTTCTGCCTGTTTTGCACAGACTACTACATTTCACTATGATTTGATTAGATTTGAAAAAAAAAAAAAGTCAAACAAAAAATATGAAGACAAAATGCTAAGTGTTTGGTAAAGAAAATATGTAGCATCTCAAAGTGTTTTAGGGGAGTGTGTAGCAGAATAACACACGACACAAGCCAGTTCAGAAACAAGACAAGCGGGCAGCGAGAGGAGGGTGAGGAAACATGCTGACATTTTGACAGAGCAGATGGAGTGATTTATAAAGAGGACTCGATGAAGGATGGGAACGATAAAATATGGAGAGAAAGAGTTGATTGAATGGAATGAATTATAGTAAGACAGTGAGTTATGAAAGAGACGTGGAGGGAGACACAAATGAAATGAAATGAAAAGAGGGATGGTGAGACAGGACGGGGGTGAAGGGGTAGGGGAGGGTAAAAGGCAGACATGGGGAAAGAGAGGGGTGAGAGTGAAGAGATTAGGCTGGGTAATCCTGGCAGGTCTAAAAGCTAAGCTTTTAAAATTTGGGTTAATACTCCTAGACCTTTGTTTTGTCCTAATGTTCCATGTGATGTGTGTGCTGGAGGGACTAAATGTATCCATCCCTTCATCTTCTGCTTTCCTTTTAGTCTCAAACTGAACATCCATCTCTCACTCAAGCATTGCAATTAGTTGTTTAGGAGGAAAACAACTGGCCTACATCTCTAATTGGACTGAGAAAGCATTACACAGAAGCATGAAGTGGATAAGCCAACATCAGCAGCCTGACCTGAATCAAACATGCAATGAGCTCGTTGAACATCGTTTATGAAAACAATGATTTTGACCTCAGCTCTTGTGTGACTCCTAAATTCATTAAAAACTGCTATTTTTTAATATGGTAAAAATCAGTTTTAATGACATCGGTTGCTCTTTATCAGCTTTCGTTCATCGTCAGTGACTTGACTGCCTACATTTTGAAAGCAGTGCAAACTGTTTTCAAAATGTCAAAGTTTTTAAAATAACCTGTCTCCTGTTTTGTGTATTATGTGTTTGTGCTGCATTTTGATTGAATATTTATCACTTTGGCTCCAACTAATCTGCACAGTTTTGTGGAGATTAAAGTTGGAATTTAATTTAAAAAATAGTGGCATATCTAAAGTATTATACAGACCTTTAATTTACTCCTGTCAAAAATACATAGTGCAAGGAAAGATGGCTCTGAGAGGTGAGTTTATTTGTAGCAACTGTTAAACTGCTCCAAAAGAAAAACAGAAAAACTTTTTTTTTTTTTTTTTTAAAGATGAAGGTCATAACCTTCTAAAGTAAGACTGTAATGAGTGGACAAAGTCAGAACTGACCTGTTGTAAAGAAGGATGTCAGGCGTCCAGACCTGGTCCGAAGGAAATCGCAGGTTTTGGACACCGGGATAGTTTTCTGGATTCCAGGTCAGGTAGATGTCTGTCCAGTACTGAAACAGAAACATACATATTTATAGACTCATTCATTTAGTCATAGATTATGTGGCATTTTTATAAAATGGCATAATTACCCTCATGCTCTGCTAAACCTTTAACCTGTCACTCTAAGTAAGAAATAGAATAGCAGAAAGGTAATGCAGCAGACAAGCTATATTAAAAGCCTATACCTTAAAATAGAAAAAGCATGGGACAGTAAACTAGTGATAGTTCTTCCCTTGGCTTTTTGAAAGCTGCTCTATTTCTTTAAATCAACCTGGACTTTGGACTTGAGTGTCGATTGTGTCATATAAACAGTATATGCGGGAAAGGTGACAGGACAATGACATAGAGACACTGAATCTGGCTGCTTGAGCCTTTGTCACCTATGTGTTATGTGCCATTAGAAACTTAAACATCAGGTTGCTCCCATGTTTTTCCAAAGACCAAGAATCTGGTGCTTGGCTCCAGGCAGACTTTCACAGTTGAGCAGGTTAAAGAAGCCAAATTGTTAGTTGTAACTGATAAAACACTATATTACTGATAATAGAGACCATTCCAACTTTTAGAACATGTCCTATGTTGTTTTCAGAGACCACAGTTAAGCAAGTATTACAGCACATTAAGTTGATGATCATGTGCCCCTCTCAAACTTGAACTCACCAGCTGCAGCCAGGCATTCGTTATGAGCACTTGGTTCTTCTCGTCCTAAAAACAGAAGTAGAAGAAAGAGAAAAAGAGAGTGAGATTTTCTTTTATATAAGAGCGAAGAACCAAAGCAATTCATATTTAATAAACTGGAAAATGCCTTTGTGATCAGCAAGTCACTGCAGCTGTTTTGCATTTCCAAAGAAGAACCAACCACGCTCTGTGAAACTTTCTAGAAGTCATTCTTTGCAATAAAGTGTAGCTCAGTTAAAGAGCTTCATGGTGGCACAGGACTATTTAAAACTTTTCCAAGCTTTTTTATTTAACACTCTATGTTGAACAGGGGTAATGCAATGTAAAATATCATGCTAGCTCTTGTAAAATGCTAAATGTCATGCTGAAAATCAAAGAATGACAGACATGTTCATGATAGCTCACAGTGAGCAGATGTGCAGTTGGTTTATCTGTTTCTGATTATTGATTTTATTTAGCTTTGAGTGCTCTGCAGTTTTGTTTTTGTTTTTGCAGACTAAAACTTATGTCCTTATAAAATAATGAACTTCGGAAATGTTTTTAAAGTGTACATATAGCATTTTCGGAAATTATGTTGCTAATATTCTAGCTGCAGGGTGAAAATTAGCATTTCTGCAGGCATCACAATTCCTGCTCCCTGTGCTCCCTTACTTTAAAGAAGAGGGGATAAAAGTTAAATTAAATCAAAATGGACTCACTGCATCTTTTTAGTTTCTTGTCCTCTTTCTGGGTTTGTCAGATAAAACAAAGGTTAAAAAAAAAAACCTCGTCTATAAAAAATTTAATGAAATAATAAAAATAAGACTGTATATCCTGAAAAGCTGAATTTGAATGTCTATTCGATGTCAGACAAAATTCTTGCAGCACAGTAAACAGGGGCATATTGTACAGAATGGCAATAAAATGTGTTTCTCAAAATCTAATCGAAATAAAGCATTTCATGGTCTATTATTACTATTCCAGCAAAAATCAAGCTTTTGGGGTTTCTACTGTATATTAATGCCAGTAATAGTGTAGTATACATTTCCAAGTAATATCTTGGCATTTCTGTTAATACGTGTTCAGTCGCACATTCACATTAGGTAAAAATCTAGACCTGACCAAAGCTTCAGGGAACACAACATGCCAGTTGCTGTTTGAAGCACCAGCTAAGACGTTGGAGAACTGGAGCAATGCAGGTCTCAGTGGCGCGAACTTGTCCAGAAGCCAAGATGAGAAAATTCCTTAAGACCATCGGCAAAACCCTGCTCTCAAGACTGCTCCGATGGTTGTTGATTACAGATGAAGTCCACGTCACTCAAGTTAGAAAACTAGAGGATGGTCAGATTCATTATTGAAAAAGCATCAGAGACTGCCAAGAGCTTTAATCAGCTTCTACTTATACAACAAAAATGCCCTGGAACAGCCTCTCTCAGGAATGACTTTTTAGGAAACTGATAACTTTTGAAGCAGCAAGACAGACATTATGTCCATATGAAGCAGTTCAGCAGACAAAAACTGCACTTCAGTTTGCTGACTTTGCTTGAAAGGTGTAGGATGGATGAAATGGGCTTGGCCCATGCTCAAAGAGACACTTTTAACTAAATGTGAGTATCTATTAGCGAAGGATACCACTGACCTAAGAGGAGAAGATGGTGACACATGTCAAAGTATCTCAGTAACAACATGGATAGTAGAAAAAATTGGAAATCAAACTGTTAGAGATAGGTCGAATAAATAGGATTAGCTTTTCTCTGAAAGTTGTCTTCAACAGTCAAAAATCTTTGTCAGAAAAGAAACACATGGAAGTCCAGAAAAGTTAATTGACATTCACTCTAGAAAAACTGAATGCCAAACAGATCTTTTGTACACTCTTAACTGAAGACCCTTAACGAAGGAGAGCCAACCTGATCTGACAAATAAATGACTTGTAAGTATCTGAGTTCTCAGTTTTTAAATAAAACTTTTTCAGTGATTTAGGAAGCATCACCACATACAAGAAAAACTAAAATTAGTGGAAAGACAGACTGAAAGATGATTTTAGGAGGACTGAAAGTTTTTTTGTTTTAAACTACGGTACTACTACAGGAAACTACTGTAAAGAACAATAACATTCAGAATTGTCTGTCTAATGTCTTCCTCAGTCAGTTAGAAGCTGTAGATCATCAGAAATCATGTAAAACGTGTGGCTCCTTAATTATCAAATAAATTAAACAAGAACAACTGGAAACGCTTTGTCTAAGTAAAACGCAAAAAGTCCTTTTGAAAGTGCACGCTCTCACACACACAAACTGTTGCATCTGTCATTTCTGACAAATGAGAGCAGACATATGGCTGTTATATCTCAGAATCAGAGCATGTAGCATGCTAACACTTCCCTAAACTCTCCTCTCTGTGGATGAGCTGACTGATGAATGTACACACAGCCTCTGTCGGGTCTGTTACGTTTTTGATACTCTCTGATGGTTAATGAGGCTTCATTTGACAACCTGCTGCTACTCTGAGAAGATAATTTACTATTTAAAAAGTCATTAAAGTTATTAGAAACCTAGACTGATTTTTGGGTCACAGGCCAGAGAAAAGAGGAATGAACTATAATGTTCATAAACTGCAAATGTTTAAAGTGTATTAAGCTCCCCTGTATTGAATATTATCAGCCACTGAATTACTTTTACCATTTGTTATTACTCTTATATAGACACATCACCAGTGGTCACTCCGCTGTGTACTGGGCAGAGTTCTAGTTCAAAATTAAACCATACAGTTAGATTTGGGTTTGGTTAGATTTACGCACCAAAACAACTTGGGTAAGACAAACCACAAGTTGGGTTTAAACACAGCCATTAACAAGGAAAACAGTCTTACCACAAAGTTCAGGAGGGCACCTATTGGCCAAATGGGATGCATTACAGCTGATAACAGTCATTTAGTGTGCTAATAAACAAGAATTGTATGAGCAATCTCACACAAACTCAAAATCACTATCAGGAAAGGAGATTCTGTACAATTTGAATATACTCCAGACAACATGGGAAATTGTGGTTGAGAAAGTAACAAGGCTTTTGAGGCATGGCAAAAAAACTTTACAGCTTCAAACCAACACAGCAAAAACACATTTGCATATATACTTGCCTGTACTGTGTAATATTTAATGTCACCTGCAAAATTAGCACAAACCTTAAAGCCACAACAGTTACACGGAAAAGTCTCCATGAATGTGACACTCAGCTAAATACAAAAATGTCAAAGTTAAAGTAACTAAAATCCACTTCAGGTTTTCATAAAATTACACACTGCAAACTTCATATTTTTCCAAACATTCTTCATTTTTAAATTTGATTTAAAATGCCCAAACTAGATACCATGCACACACACACACACACACACACACACACACAGATATATATATATATATATATAAAACATACAAATGAATCCAGTTTTCTCACCACATCTATGATCTGCAGAAGTGTGAGGCCCAGCTCCACCAGGATGGGAGCTGAGTCATTGACCACAGGTCTCTCTAATCGATTGTAGTTAGCCAGCAGCTCCTTGTACAGTCTTCTCTGGTACTCGCCCTGCAAAGACCCTGGAGGACAAAGGCAACAGGAAAAGTGGTTTTTGTTGAATACATATTAAACCCAAAGCGCCGTCTGCTGCATTTAAAAAATACTCAAAACAAGAAAACACCAACATATAAGCATTGACGCTCTGTGAGAAGGAAAGCAAGTAAGGAGGTCTATGAGATGTTTTTTTTTTTTTACACCTAAGCACCAATAGTTTGCACGAATGCCAGACCTGCTCCACTCCTTACATGCCCTCCACTCACTATAAATAGTTTCTGAAGGTCACCATGTGATTGATAGGGTGCGTTCTGCATTTTAAGCCATAAATCTAGTGGTAGAATAACAATGTTATGGAGAAAGACTTTTTTTTTAAAACCCCATCAGTATTTTGGCTTGGACTATCCCATTTCTTGGAACATATTCTGTGGTGCATTTGGGCTGAATTCCTAATCCAAAAAGTATCTTTAAAGGTTTCGAGAACCTTTTACCCTTCATTTGCTGGCACCACTGCCTTACCGCCTCATTCTAGAGGCTTTTGATTTCTATAGTTTATCTTGTGAACTTATTTTGAATGTATAAGAAGAAGGTGTGTATGTTAATCCATAAGTTTTGATGAATAATGAATAAATAAACAGGTGCTGACATCTGCATATACATCTGCTGACTGTAACACACAGAGAGGGTGGCAGAACTGCGAGTTTGGGGGGATCTCAAGCATTAAGGTGATTAGGTTGATGTGTTTGTTGGCCCAGCTTTCGTCACCATTATTGATCCAAACGTTCCATACATGTTTAGCACAAGAACAACCTCACTTTTCACATCAGGACACTTTGTTAACCTTGAAGAAACTGTTCTGACTAGCTGCAGGAAGCTACTCTATTTGCCCTTAAAATGTAAAAAAGTAAAAAATATCTGATTTTCTGCCTTTATTATTAAACAGCTGGAATTAGAGTATCAAAAATGACTTAAAATGACATCATATGCATGTCCAATAACTTGATTCAATATAGCATTAATTCTCTACAAATGTGAGCATCTGAAGGTTGGTGTACATGAATTTCATACTGATATTGGATTTCAGCTACACTGAAAAACATAAGCTGAAGTTGCGAATTAGCAGTCGCAGTGATAATATACACCCACTGGCTCCTTCATTAGTTACATCTTGCTGTGAAGTTGGACCCCCTGTTGCCTTCAGAATTGCATTAATTATTTGTGGCATAGATTCAACAAGTTGCTGGAGACTTTCATCCACATTGACACGATAGCATCGCACAGCTGTGGCAGATTTACTGGCTATTAGATTAAAATTTGGTGGCTGAAGGCCATTTGAGTACAGCAAACTCATTTTTATGTTCAAGAAAGCAGTTTGAGATTATCTGAGGTTTATGCCATGGTGCATTATCCTGCAGGAACCATCAGAAGATAGGTATAATGCATACCCTGGTGTTTAAACAATGATGCTCAAATGATACTACAGGGTCCAAAGTGTTCCAGAAAAATATGCTCTACACCATTATACCACCAGCACCATCTGATCCATTGAGACAAACTAAGATGGATCCATGCTTTTATGTTGTCCATGCCAAATTCTCACCCTACCATGTGAATGTCATAGATGACAACATGACTCATAAAACCAGACAATAGTTTTCCAGTTTTTCTTCTAATGCCCAGTTTTGATGAGCCTCTGTCATCAACAAGGCATTTTCTTCCAATGAACTCCTCCTCTCTAGATATTTTTTTTCACACTATTCTCTATAAAACTGATTAGATATATGCATTGAGTAGCAGCTGAACAAGTGTACCTAATAAAGTTGCCAATTAGTGTAGTTTTATATACATGTTAACTATTGTGCATTTACCTTTGTATGCAGTCAGTGTCGAAGGCTAAAATTTAAAAAACACGTGTTAATACTAAATACTTTATCTTTGTTATTTTTTGATAGTTTGTTGTGTTTAGCGGGGTTTTCAACAAAAACACAACAATTTAAAGGGTTTCATAGAACCAATATGTTTCTGGAATCACAACAATCTCAAAACATGGTCAGCAGCACACAGCTCATTAAATCCACACATTTTTTTCTAAGGTTTATAGATACCAGATTGTTACACTTCCCATGCATACAGATACTATAATGCAAACGGTAAAAGGACTCCCTCATATTAACATTCAGAGGGCAGTCAACAGAGAATTGCTGGATGGAGTAATCCAGTGAAACAGAACAAATACATCAGAGACAGGCATGTAGTATGAATGGGAAAAAGGAGAGGGGATTACTGACACAGCCCTGTAAAGCTGTGAAGATGATAGAAGCATGCCTTTGGCTTAGCATGGTGCTGATTGGTCCATTAGGACTGTAATGAGAAGAATTATAGGAGGACAGAGCCTTAGGTCAAAGACAAGAAGCTGCTCAGCGCAGCAGATTCCCTCTGACTGCTCCTAAGACGCCTCACACTCTTAGACTCTATGCACCCATCCACCCGAGGCCCAGTACCTTCTGTTCAAGTGGGATTGATAAATAAATGTTTTCCCTACATAAACATTTAATTTAAACTCATTAATAGCCACAGACATGCATGGTGAATCATTATGCACCAGTTGTACCATTTGTTTTCCTTTCTTTTTAAAAACGTGTTGGATTGGACTACGAGTATGTTAAAAGTTGGTTTCTTCTGCAAGGACAAAAAGACATTTAAAAAAAATCACAGCACAACAAAGTTATAAATATGTCGATATACGCTCAATAAAATTTGCATGAACACGCTCACAACGACTCAAACGCAGCCTCGTCTGCAGCTGTTATCCCGCCAATCTCCCTCCCGTGTCACTTTTATGTGTTATTACCGTGAAATGTGAACAGAGGGCCAAACAAACATAACTAAACCAATCAAAAAGATTTGAAACCTCAGTCTCTGTTGCTGCTTGTCTCATAAAACCAAGTTTATAAGGAATTAAATAATCAAATGAAATAAACCACTGTGCCAACTTTAATTCACCAACAACCATGGGCAGCGTACATTAGGGAGGAAGGGGTAGATTCACACCTTTTCTTTTTCTTTTTCTCTTTAATCATCTCACTAATGAAGATTATATGAGTAGATGCAATGAAGGCATCATTTTCCACCAACACAGCAAGAGGTGTCATCAAAACAAACCAAAAAAAAAACCTCCAGCAGAGGGAATGAAAGAAGGAAGTGAAGGGAGCAATGGGAGCTATGTTTCTTAATCATCTTCGCTATTTATCTCAGTGTTTTCCAAATTTGTTCTATTTTTTAAATAAGTATAATAGAAAACTGTCTAGAAAGATAATCCTCAAAGAAATCAAATTATTTTGTTCCCTTTTTTAATCAAATATGTTTACTTATTTTTTTGTTTGAATTTGAATTAGATTGAATTAGATTATTGTTAATGTTGCTTTCTTTTTGAAATATGAAAGTGAAGGGGACACACTTTTAATTAGGAACTTGTATGAGTGTGGCTCACTAACACCGATGCTAATTATTTTGTAGACTCGGATTATGATGGATTTGGTTTCTCACTCAAGTCTTACCAAGGGTCAGTACACTATAGGTGAATATATTAAAGAGAGAAAAAAAAATATAGAAAATATATGACATATATTTATTGTAGTAATTTGTGATTTCCATCTGGTAATATGTTTCTGAGGGGGAAATATAAAAGATTAGGTACATAAAGCTGTTTCGCTGTATCGTAAAGGAAAAGCATTCATTTTATACTCATATTAGAATATGTGTAGACCTTGCTGGTCAAACAAGAGAGGTCAATCAAATATTTTTAGTACTAAGAATATTATATAAATAGTTCGAGAGGTTTGACCTTTGAGGTTAAGTGACTGAGATATAAACACAAAGTTAATTTCAATTCCATATGACTCCATTTACACCACTAAACTAACTAACTAAACTACCATGGAAAAAGAAAAAAAAGATTAATGTTAGTGACAGATTACTTTTAACACATATACTTATATATGTTGTTCTACGAGTCTTCTTAGCAATTTGCAAAGTTGGGAAAAAATAAGAAAAATGTTTTAATGCTGATCCATGATAGGTCAACTAATATAGAGCCTCAGTTGGAGGACTTTCTTGGCACTTTATTCACCCATTTGGGCAAATGTGTTGCAGGGAGATAGGTGTGTTCTAGGTGGGTTTGATATGTTAATTAAAGAAATAAATTTTAATACTGCAAAATACTATGTTGGTGTATTACTGATGCATCAACTACTAAATACTATTACTGAAAGGGTCCTACTTTAATAATGAAGTTCTATCGCCTGTACACTGTACAAATATATGCAAATACATACAGATTTTTACATGTGTTAGATGTCCTGACAAAACAGCATTTAGGTTCATAGTATTTACTTCCTTACTCTCTTTCTGAAAATGTATATATAAAAGAGCATCACTGTGTGTATACAGCATTCACATATCTTTCTTGCATACAGCTGATTTAGAATCACAAATTAACCTAGTGGGAAAACCCACACAGTAACAGGGAGAACATGATAACTCCACGCAGAAATGATCTCACAGCCATCTTGCTGTGACATGTCAGTGCTAACCACCATTGCACCAGCAGAAGACCAGCAGGCGGTTTGTGGTTGTTGGGAAGAGAAAATCCTTGTTCTACTCCAATTCACTAGTATGTTACTTAAGGCCCCCAAAAATCTCTGCTGGCCTTTTTTTAGAGGGGACTTAAGGGTTTAATGCTGGTGTTATTAATAGAAGAACCACAAACATCTGCTCTCAGAGGTTGAGAGTACTTTCCCTAACTACAGTAAATGAATAACTTGCCAGTTAAAAATAACCTTTTTATTAATGCGTTTACTTTTGACCAAGGGGGTATTTGTTGAAACTAAGCTACATCATTAACATATTTAACTTTAACGTATTGTGTCTTTTACACTATGCATGTTATCCCTGCTAAACTCAGGCAGGCTAATGTTATACAACAACTGCCTTCAATGCTCAGTCACTCTAACCCCATATAGATCACTACAAAAATGATCAGGCCTATGAAAAGGTCACAAAATTATTGATTATTAGCAAAACTTTACAACAGAGAATCTGTTCATTATTTATATGTACATTTAAAATGTGAAGGTTAGACCATTTATAGGTATTAGCAGAGAAGGTCAGGAGACAATTGTCTCAGTCTCAGGAATCAAACTCTGAGTCTATACTGCCACTGAAAAAAGTAGTGACTATCTCTGCCTCCTTCAGAAAGCTCACAAACACTGGTAGACCACACACTGTTGCAAAAAAAAGCACCTAATTGTGGATTACTGTGGATGAAATAATTTTTCAGGGATCTGTCCGAGTTAAATTCATTGTTTATGTGAGACAAAATGCAGGAATGGTCAGAAGGACGTCTACTTTACTTCAAACAAAATATTTAAGCAGCCAAGTTTTGAACAAAGAAACATTTTCTGCCAGTTTAACAAAATCCTCCTTTCAACAGACTTCTGCTGTTAATACTTCTCAATTAAACATAAAACTCCATTTTATTTGGTGAGCTAACTGCAGTTAGTATGGATAAAGAGGACCCTACCACATCAGAAGAACCTGGACTTTTCCCAGTGGGCAATTACACAAGTGAGCGAGAACGAGAAAGAAAGTGGGGAAAAGCTGTGTTGTCATTCTCAGCCCCATTGAGCCCGCCGCAGCCCATTGTAGTTCTATAATTTGCCTTTCTCCCTCCCAGTTAATGGCGTTCGTTTTCATCCCATGGCTCTGATGACCTGCTTACCCTGTGTCAGGATCTTTATCACCGGTTAAACACTGAGGCATCCAGCAGGAGATTGCTGCTGACTCACTTTATACAAACAACAGCACTAAAAGAATATGCGGCTGTAAATTTTAGGAAAAAGAGGCTAAATTCCATTAAAAAAAACAGCTACTTCTGAGTCAAATACAAACACCAGGCAATGTGTTGCTGATGTCGCTACAAGTCTTATCCTCATTTCCACATTAGATACAGATTCCACAGAAACATGTGGTTTGTTTTTAACTCAGTACCAAACACGCTCACAATAATGTGTCTACATTACGATTCATAATGATTTGGCACCCTGAGGTTACCTGTCTGCGTGCATTTAGTTCTAATAAGGAGAGCCTGGTCACTTCAGGGCACCAGCACCCGCAGGGGGAAAGTTTAATGCATTTCACATATTCAAATGGTCTACTTCTATAGACCATGCCAATTTTATTTGTGTGGATTTCCTTGACATCAAAATTTATTAGAAGAATATTGGATGTGAGCTCTAGCACAGATGATTGTGGAACTGAATGGAGAGGAAATTAAAAATGTGAGACCCATGGACATGTGAATTTGGTCTGAATATCATTATGCTTTTAATGTTTTTCGCTCTATGCTGATAAGACAACCTGTCCAGAAATGTGTCGCTTGCCTTTCAATCAGTCTGTGTTGATGTTTTAGGCCAGCAGAATTTTAGAGCTGTTCAAATACTAAAGAAATTAATAATGATAAGTGCTTTGTGGGTTGGACTCTTTGATTCATAATCTAAAGAAACACCTTAAATCTGCAGTGCAGACCTTATCTTTCCGACTTCTGGTTTTGAGGATTAATTACATAAACACTATTAATGTGAGGTCATCCAGAGGAAATTTGTTTAATGCTGTAATCGTTCCTCAGAAAATATTTTTTAGCTTTGGAATCAGACGCTGCTCAAAACTTTCCACCACCTCCACCTAGCTGTAGCTTGCTCCTTTTCAGCTGCAATGATTTTTACTTTCTCCACCTCCAACAAATTACACTATAAAGTATCACTCTAAGACACCAGATTTAAAACCCTGAAAAAGGCAACTTTCCTAATATCATTAATGCTAAAAGACTTAATCAACGTTATGAGAACTGGTCTGAGGGCTTAAATGTAACAGATAATTGTTCCTATGTAATCATTACAAAAGAGGAATGGTTTAAGAAATTCAAAGTAATAATAAAAACTACATCTGACTTGGAACTGGGCAGCTGTAACCGTATCCATAACACTGTTCTGGACAATTTTTGTTCTCACATTAGAGGATGTTTTTAAGTAAAAGTCTTACTTAAACCTTTGAACTCAACCAAGTGAAGGTCAAATTATTAGTTTTAGTACAAAATATCTATCATATCTAAATTATGTGTTGTAAACAAATGACACTGACTTAGCTGAAAATGGATGGATGGATGGATGTTGATTATTTCCACAAATATAAATTATCTAGAGCACTTTTAAATGTCAAGAGCAAATCTTTAAAAGAAAATTAGAAGTACATTCTCCCCATTCTATCCTTTTGCTCTTATTTACCGAGATTGAGATGGCGCACACAAAAATATGAACAAAACTGTCCAAATCAGCACTGTCAACTATGCAATTTATTTCCAATCAGCTGCAAACAAATAGCAGAGTCGTTTGAGGTAGAGGTCATGTGAGGCCCAACAAACAGGCAGACGATGACCATTGTAAATTGATCTCTCTCAGCTATGAAGTCAAAAACGTGTTTATTTTGGGGTGACATTTAAGCACATTAATCTTCTCTCTTTCTGTAACACACTCACACTCACAGATTAATATATACTGAGAAATTCAGCTATTTGATTCTGTCCCATTTGAATATTTTTACTAGGTCAGTGTGTTCAGATGAGGCTTCTAAACAGGCTCATCAGACAGGCTATTCACACACAAACAGCCTGAGGGACTCATTCTCCCTTTCTCTTTCTCGCTGTCACACATACCTCTTAGACAAACACCCAAACAACAGGATTGCTATTTTAAGCAGAGTACTAAATGACCAGCTCTTAAATCAGGGCCCCTGTTGTGGCCAGGTAAACCTATCCACGCTGAGCTGCTTTCCACTGTGCAGAGATGATAATGGCTTTGTTTCTCAGTCCATTTTTTTCTTTGTCAAGATAATCTGCCACAATCATGAATATTAGGTAATCTATTGTGTTATACAGTTAAAAGTGATTTAATTACTCCTATGCTTTGGGCAAATCCAAAATATTATGTCACTAAACATTTTTGACAGAGGCCTGAGTAACTTCAGTCGTTTTCACACAACCTCAACCTTTTTCCAGCTCAGCTGCAGGTAAGAAACAAATATCAGACATTGGATCACGCATTAAATTGTCTTTAACTTTCCATCTCCATAGCAGAAAGAACTAAGACAGCACCCTTACCAAAACCAAACTGAGTGTTTCTTGTAGTGAAAACACATCTACAGCAGACTATCACCTGCTATTTACTGCACGTGAATAAAGGACTTCAGGCCTGTGTGAAATTCATGTCTGAAAATTTCTAGCTAACTTGAAGTTACTGGAGTGATTAGTTGAGTGAAAACTGATCAATAGGAATTTTGATGTTTAACAGATAAATGGTAACAAATGGGACCGAAGTGGTGTGCTTAGTATTCTTGGTGTGCCTGTGCTATATCGTTGTATCAGCCCCGAGGTTCATGTTCTAGCCGGCTGTCTGTGAGTCACATTTACAACCTGAAACTGAAGATCATGCTGGTGCTGTGGAAAACATCATATCTGGTTCTTATACAAAGCGGATGACACCATCAAAACATATTGACTATTGACCAGTACCATCACATGTGATGGTGGCAATCGTATCCATGTGGCAGAGAGTTAACCCCATCATGGCTGCATGGTGGAGCATGCAGTCCCCTGTGGAGCTCCACTGTGCTGTCTCCATTTATGTTTACTATCCGTACCTCAAACTTTCAGGGCTTTTAGACCTTTTACTTAAGCAAAAGGTTGTGCCACTCCATCCCTTTCTCACCTGTACATACCTCTGCCTATAGCCTGAGACAGTAACACCCATCATTAGCCTTCAAATGTATGACAGTAGTGAGATGATGCAGCCAAACTGTCTCTCAAGAAAATTAATCAATTTAAAAGGACTCAAAAGGCATTATCTCCTAATGTCAGACACATCGTCAGTATAATATATAATCCATAAGTGATGCAGCGATTGCTATAGATGTTTTTTTTTTTTCCTGCAGCTGGAGTGTAACGGTCTTCACAAACTGTTATTCACACCAGTGATCTTGCTTCTAGACAGACATTGTTCACAGTTAACCCGGGGACTCTGGTATAGCTGGGACCCCTGAGGTTCTAAATGATGTAACATTAATCCTGGTGAATAAACAGCAACACTACAAAGCTGTAGTAACAAAAAGCTCGGGAAGATTAAAATACGAGTAAAAGACTTTAAAGACATTCACTTTAGTGTAACTCAACATTCATTTACATGCAGCCAGCAGGTTCTTTCTTCTGAGGTTTGTCCCTAAGAAAAAAGCATAAAACATCCACATAAAATCACTCTACACAAGAAAAGTATCTATTATTATTTAACAGTATTTTGTTTCACACAACAAACTTGGCAAATCTCAAAAAACTGACGCAAAAAGCCAGATCTATTATCCAGTCTGGAACACAAAAAGGCTCTGAACCCACAGTGCCCTGGGACCAGAGTGATGAATCTGGCAAGGACTACGCTGCACAAAGGAACTGCTAACAGAATGCCACTCCCTGAGGGCCCGGAGAGTCGACATCACAACAAATGCTACACATCTAGAGCCTTTCTCATGCAAATATACCGCCGTTAGTGCACTGTATTCATGAGTGTGTGCGGAAGAAACAAATATGGAAAGATTTCCACTATTGAATGAATGTGCAATATATCTGAGGCTAAACTCACACCATGCATGTTTTTAGTCCAAAGATGATCCATTTGCTGAATATAAATCAAATCTGCTGGTAGCTGGAAAAGTAAACATACCAAATCAGAATGTAAACACAGGCTAGAGTGCAAACTATAACACATTCCTTGTTTGCAGTTAGGGGTAACATATAAACATATAACAAATACTGTATATTTTGCTTAAATAGACTGGGATGTGATGTAACTGGGTCTATTTTAAGCAGTATCAGTAGACAGGCTTCTGAGGTATAAAACATACTGATATTGTTAAAATGCAATCCGTCCTGCAGATATCAACAAATTATATGTGTGACACAAAATTATACTGCTGCAGCATTGGTAATGAATGCATAACATCACTATAGGCAGGATGATAGGCATACCTCGTGTGATCTTACCCATTGGTTTGTCAATTTTAAAGGTTAATTAGCTTTTTGAATCCAGAAGTCAGTACTAAAAGGTGGAAGGCGACTGCACAATTAATCAAATTTTAATCTCAATCACAATTTTAACTTCCTGGAGTTTTAAATGAACGTGATTGATTGATAATGAAAATGTGTGCTACACCTAGACATGAAGTAAAAGCAAATCAAGCTCTCCCTGACAGCGTGCCTGCATGTGCCGATCACAGCTGTTCCCTGCACCGCAGAGCCTGAAATTTCCTGAATTCACTTGACTGCAGTGATATACTACATATAACAGAACGTCAAAAACAAAAATCAAATGTCTGGCACAGCTGAGGGCAAAGATTTTGATCCTAGAGGCAGCTCATTACCCGTAGTTTGGATATAATTCAGATTTAGGGCCAGTGATGTCAACCTAGAACAAATCATATGCAAAGAGTGCTGTAGAGTTTTGTCTGAGTCACAAACCAACACAACTAACCTCTTCTACCACCTGAAAACACAGCAAATGGCAGTATATTAAATGCAGGAAGCCAAAGAAAAACATTGCTAATGTGAAATGACCAATGTCACTTCAGATGTCCAAGATCAATGACCAAAAAATACAGTGAGTAATGAAGGTTTCAGTAAAATGGTCAACATACTAGTAAAAAAGACATTATCACCTCGCACAGTTATTTTTTCAAAATGATAATAGCTGCACTATATGCAAATCATTGCAGGGGAAACAGATTTTCACAGGTTCAACAAATAAAGTTCAAGACTTTATAGTTTGCTTCTAGGAGATGGAATTAGATCAGGACAACACCTTGTTTTACACCACAAACCCCTACAATTAACAGTTTGTCCATTTTAAAGGACTTATAAAGTGATTCATATTCAGATGTATCTTCTTTTTTATTCTAAATAAAACAATAATAGAAAAAGTGAACAGCATAGATATGTATCTCTTTTGTAGACTGTGGCCAACACTGTACAGTGACAGTGTGGAGAAACAATAGAATCCAGACACTATAATGACAGAAACAAGAAACAGATAGCAACATACTCCAGGGATGAAACAGTGTTAAACAGTATTAAATGGCACATTTCATTATATACTAATTCAATGTGCTTAACCCAGAAGGTAAAAACATAAAAACGTGTATGGTGTAGGTTTACAATAAGGCAGTAAAAACAGCAAATTCAAATAAAACAAGACAAACAAACAAAAAACATCTATTGAGTGTAAGCCTGTGTGAATAAAAAAGTTTAGAGGTTGTATTTGAATTTACGCACACATATAATAATATCTCAGGTCAGCAGACAGCTCCTTCCAAAGAACAGGACCACAATAACTGAAAGCACCCTCAGCAGAGCGAGGCTGATCCTGTCATCTCAGTCTGATGACCTGAGAGTTCTGACTGGGTAATAAACAGGGAGCAAGTCAGAGATGTAGTGTGGGACCTAACCATTGAGAGTTTTATGAACTAACAGGACTAATGCTTTAAAGTAATTATATATTGCACTGGGAGTCAGTGAAGTGACTTTAATACGGTGATAATATGGTCAGATTTCTGCATACTGTGATTGTTTATGACAGTACCAAGTGGAATCATGCAAAGTTTAAAGAGTAATGGACCAAGGGCAGTACCTTGAGGAACCCCTGATTTAGGTTTTAGGCATGCAGATCTAAAACTGCTAATTAAATCTAAAACATCCACCCACCAGATATGATATGAACCAATCAAGAATCTGACCTGTTTAACCAACTGTGTCATGAAGCAGCACGGGATCATCCTGACAGAGGACAGAGCAAAAGGAAACCAACATCCAAAGAGCTTTTCTATGTCCTTGAAGAGGCCTGGAGAACTATTCCTGACGACTACTTAGAGAAATTACCTAAAGAGTTCAGACTGTGTTGAAGAATGAAGATAATCACACCAAATATTGACTTTCAAGTTTGTTAAAATTGTATAAATTATGTTTTCACCTTATGTACTGTATTTTCACATATGACTGTACATGTTTCAAGAAGACGCTGGACATCTTTCCCATTTTCTAACAAAACCTTATGCTCTGTGAGACTCAATCCTTTTGCGGGAATGAGGGGTGACTAGCATATGAGACTTTTGCAAAGTGCTTTATCTGTGTGATTCTGTTTATAAGAATCTGCATGATTCTTATAAACAGTGTCTTGTGCTCTGCCTCCAACACCAGGCAAGTGTGCATTCATGTAAATTGAGGCCATATCTACAGTGGCATGGTCTAGCAGCTCATTATTTTACTATCAGTCCTTTGGCAAGGAAATGTATCAGTCAGGGGAGGTCAGCAGTGAAGCATCCAGATGTTCAGCAGCTCTAAACCTACATTTGAACCCAGGTGACTAGCCTATTACCTAACCTGATTCAAAATGCAGCTGGGGAGACTGGAAGAACATGAGACTCTGGGAAATTAGTGGATTTGAGTTAAGCAGGAGGTACAAAAAGAATCCAGGGAAGAAAAAATAATTTGTGCTAGATGGAGGTGTAAAAAAAGGGATGAAAACCAGTCCATCACAGAGCCTTTAAAATCCTGGATTCCTTATACATTTCATCATATTCCTGATCATGCTTAAAGGACTTAAATTAGGGTCTCTGAGCCTGTAAACACTAATAAAAGACAAAAGATTTTAGTGAGGCAGTAAGCCTATGACATAAAGTAGTGTAAAAAAAAAAAAATCCCTAATAATAGGGTGAAAGTAGAGAAATGACCTAGAGCCAAAAATGATGCAAGTAAAGGAGACCATTAGGATGAAGATAAAACAGAAAACTATAATAGATTTAACCATCCACATATTCTGTTGCTAACTAGTAATGCTTGTCACTTCTCTGTGCAACTCCGGGCTTCCAAAGAGCAAGCGCACACACACTGTAACCATTTTGTGTGTGGGATGTTTAAATCAACTGATGAACCATGAACTCATCCATTAACACATCATTTCCAGCATTGTGTGACTGGCTACAGTAGCGAGGATAAGCGTGTATGATGCAGTGTGTTAATGGACCTCTAGATAGATGAATTTATATAGGAGAGATTTACAATCTATGGCGTCCTAACACAACTCTAATCCTAATCCAGGAGCTAAGACCTCTGAAGTGCTCCACTGAGTCTGTGACCACCACATCTCGTCTACACTGAACACAGATTTTACAGATTTAGAAACAAACATCCTTCAACACCTACATGGTTAATGCAAAATAAAAATATTTTAGGTATACTTTTAAACATTTGAATAGAATAGCTCTTTATTGTCACTGTTACAAGAACAATGAAAGGCAGTTTGGCAGTTTGGGGTGGCTGTAGCTCAGGCGGTAGAGCAGGTCATCTACTGATCGGAAGGTTGGTGGTTCGATTCCTGGCTTCCCCTAGTCTGCATGCCAA
>VUQG01036524.1:0-20893 GCA_015106755.1 Etia nguti
TTTTCGGCCTTCTTTGCATGGCCATTCCCTTGGTGTGTAAAAGTGAGTTTTTACGCTGATCACAATGAGAATGGAACACTTGCTCTACCTCTTACTCCTTCACTCTATTTGCCACCTCTTCACTGGGTGGGAATGACAAACTTGAACTATGGACAGACAAAAAAATAAATAAATAAATGCTTTATTGTTCAGTAACTTAACGTTCATGTCATTATTCCTGCATGTGTACAAATAAAACTTTGCAAGGGTAATGCTGGCATTACGGTACAGCTCTGAAGTTTAAATCTGAGTCGGACACTACAGGTTAGGAAGTTGTTTAGAGTGACATTTAATCAGCCTACAGCTCTTTGCCTTAAACCTAAATTCCATATAATGGCCAGCAGTGGGCGACTGGTTGCAAAAACAAGTAATATTCTTTAAAGGTCTACAAGGAAAATGCTGCTCACTTGATTAAAGTAATGGAAAACTAAAAGGTGTCTGTCTGTAAATTTGGTCTTCGCTAAAGTCGAGGCTTCAGAAGGAGTCCAGAGTCCAGTCAAGAGTTTTGTTTTGTTTTTTTGTTTGCTTTTCCCGTATTGTCTCTTTTCAGATGTCTTCCAGTACACTGTACAGTTTAATTGGCCTGTACGATCCACAAGCATCTAAATTTTTACTTGCATGTCACTAAGAGTTCCACTTTAGACACTTGTTTGTGCAACCATGCACTCTTGCATGAGATAAAGAAGTTGACTGATGCAATTGAAAGTTTAAAAAAAAAATTTTCTCCTGCATACAGCAGCTTCCAGCTCGCTCACTGTTCTTCTAAAGCATGTTTGTCACCAAGACTTCTGTCCTGCACTTTATACTGTGAAGTGCAGAATATAATGTAACTGAGGCAAGAGAGGCAAGTGCACACATCTATTGTTAAGTCTTCTTGCTCAGAGGAAAAAAATTCAACCACCTCTGACTCATTAGCCGCATGCTGTGATAAACGACGCTTAAACGTCTCTTCCGTCCTAGTGTGGGCAGTTTTCGGTTGAGGACATTGCATTTTGCTCTTTAAGTATGCCTGTGGCAGTAACACTGCAGTTTCTGCTTGTGTAAACGTCCTTATGTAATTACACTGACGTGAATGCACATTTTTGGAATGCAGTGACCCTTAATGGGTGCGTGATGAATAGGATTCCTTCATTTTGTAGACTCTTTCTGATTGCTTTAAAAAAACAAAAACAAAAAACACGAGTGTCAACAGTGCAGTTCAACAAAAGCTTACTTTGAGCAGCCTATTCTGCCTCTAGTGTGTCAGGCAGAGGCCTATGATTTCACGCCAGGACGAGAAAACTCAATGCCAGTAGACTGCAGGCAGTGGTCCAGTGTTGTGCAGTAGAGGGGGATTGTCAGCCAAGCTAAAGACGTGCTTTTTAAGAAAGAAGGCTTTTGATGATGACTTACATAATGCTACACAAAAGATTGTCGTGTGAAGGGGAAAAACAGCTAGCATCTGGTTGAATTAGTGTCCCAGCTCAGCCTAAAGTGCACTGTGATGTAGAAGTTCAGATGTCAAAACAGGTTATGACATAATCCTAACTTATAGGCACTAATTAGGAAAAAGCTATGGTTTTTATTTTTAATACTCCACCTCATTCTGGATATTTCTGCTGTGGTTTCAAGTGACCATCACATATTTCTGACTATCTTAGCACATCATCAGTCAGCAGGCAGATGTTGCGGTCTGTGCTGATATTCTTTACTTTTCTGTTCAACCTTTACTATTTCATTTCAAATTCTCTGATCGGTTTCATTCAGCAAATAAGCACTAGTGGATTAAACTGATGCCTATTTTTTGCCTGGTGTAGTAAAGTTTGGGAACTCTTGCTGTTGCCCCAAGGGTCCCGCAGATGGACAGAAGAGTGCCAGACAAGACAAAGTATGTGCACTCCATTTTGGAACTGTTTTCTTAATCTTATGCCAGATCTCACGATCTCCTGACCTGCCTGCGCCCTGCAGATCGAAGCTCGAGTGGAATTTTTTTTTTCCAAACCACTGAACAACTCATTAGAATGTCTCACAAACACATACTCTTACACATACAACCACAGCACTCACTGATAACTCTGTTTGCTAATTATCATAATTAGTGGGTGTAACGAGAACAGTGAGAAAACTCGGGACATCAGCCCTCATCGAGCCACCCTGAATCTGTAGCCTTCTCTTTCTCCTTGCCAGGGAAAATGTGGCCATTACTGTGCCCTTTGAGGGCAGATGCACAAGAAGCAGATGACATTGTGTATGTTTCCCTTTGACAGGCATAACACAGCGTGGCCTGTGGTGGGAAGTTAGAATAGGGTCATTTTACTGAGACTGGTGAAAGAACTTTTATGGAACTAGATCCTCTTAAGCCCTGGGCTGACATCACAATCTTATGCAATAGTCTGTACTGTAGATGGACACAACTCGCACTGAGAGTCTGGGAGGTGTGGAGAATGGGTTACAAAGTGGTGATTGTTGACATCAGAGAGGAACATGGCCAGTTAATTTGCCTCAGGAAATACAAATGTATATATATATTTATATGTAGGCATAACCTCCATGAGAGACATACCGGATGCCATCTTTAAACTGAGCCAAACATTACATCACAAAGCAGTTGGCAACCTTTTTTTTTGTAGAAAGAAACTTTTTGTATCATAAGAAAGAGTCTGCTCGCTGAAATACCTTTTGTTGCGCATTAGCTTTTTTAAATCTCCAGAGTTCAGATGGAAAATCTGTCCTCAGTCCTTTAATCCTTAAGCATTACTGGAAAACATACCTAAAAGAGTAGGTACTCATTGAGAAAACAACATGGGTCTGTCAGTGTTACATTTTGTATTGAATATAATACAGTTTGAAGGCTTTTACTTGAGAATGTATGTATGCAATAATAAGAAGCCATGCAACCAAATGTTACTCAACTGATATCTGCTGGATGCTTCATTTCCATACTGCAAATCTTTTCTGTAAACTCCGACTGATACTAGTAAAAAATATATGAATGAATATACTTTAAAAAGTTTTCCCTTTCAAATGTAACACAGTGAAAGTATAAAATAGCATAAAGTTAAAATATAAAAGTTAAAAAAAGGAATCCAGTATTTTACCTCAGTAAAACACTCAAGAAGCTTCTTTTCACCACTGTAAAGTATATAAAAGTTATAGATCATTTAAGCATGACTAGAGGCCTGAAACAACTCCTGCAAAGTAATCAACATGTTTACATGCAAACATGTTGGTGTGCAGCGCAGCATTGCTGGATGTAAACTTTATCCTTTCTGTTAAAAAGCTTGAGGGGAGTTCTGTGCTCTCTGGATTCAAAGGATTGGGTGACAAAGCAGACGCTAGGCCATAAATAAATCTTCTGCAGAAAAATGTCTCAGAGGGCCTTGCACAGGACGAGGCAATTACATAATTACACTTTGGTGAGATCTTTTGGGACCAAAAACAGCCAGTGGCTTGGGAATGTCTGCTGCTGTACCTTTTTTCTGCTTTTCAGGCTTGCATGATTACAGAAGCAGCATGGTCCGATTACCCTCCCGACTGGCCCTTTTGACACTCAGGATACGAGTTGGTTTCATTTTTTCCCCAATGAATTTGGTTATTTGGCATTAAAAGTGCCAAAAAATAACTGCTAGCAGCTGTGAATGTAATGATACTCACCACTTTTGCTATTCCCCTTAGTTAATAATAGCTGCCGTTTCCCATTTTTTTTGTGTTAATTACTCGCATTTTTCAATAAATCACAGCTTTACAGTGGATATACAATATTTGTCAGCAACAGCTGTTTAGTTGTTCAAGTCAGCCATTTACTTGGGAGAAGCTTAATCCATTAAGGCATGTAGACGAGGTCAAGGGTACCTGAATGGGGAAAAAAGGTTATTTTAAGCTACAATGATGATGAAGGGTGTGCCCTTTCAGAAACTACTGATCTACTGGGATTTCAGTGCATAATCATCTGTGGGATTTTCAGAGAACTGCCCAAATAGAAAAACAAAAATGCGGTTAGCGGTGGTTCTGTGATCTGATGAGCATAAACAATCGGAAAATGTATCCGTCCTGCAACCATCAACAATGCCAACAACTACTGTATCAGAAATTCAAGCTGATGCTGCTGGTGCAGTGGTGTGGGTTTTTTTGGCACACTTCGTCACCAGCTGAGCATCATTTAAATGCCACAGTATTGATGTTAACCATGTCTAACCTTGACCAAAGTGTCATCTTTTATTGGCTACCCCGAGTAGGATAACATGCCATGTCACACAGCTCATTTTATCTCGGCCTGTTTTCTTGACGACAGAGCGAGATCACTTTACTCACTTGACCTCCACAACCAAAGATGTGATGTTGTTAGGGTATCTTCGGGTGGTGTTGGAACTAGAGGTATGCTTCTTGAAGGCATTGCCCAAAATATATACACAACTGCATGTAATCATCTAAGATGCAACTAATGATGTTGGAAACAAGTGTAAACTAAAAAAAAAGACTGACACAGTGACAGACACGATATTTAGTAAACTTTGTGGGTCTTTGCCTTAGTAATCCATCCTCGGATACAGCTCTAGCATGCTATCAGGTGCAAGGTCATGGTGCTGCATATCAAATGTAAGGGCTAGTTGAATTAAACATTGAATAGAAGCATTACACTATGAACAGCAACTGTTTTTGAGAGATTTTCTCGACCTCTTGATGAAATGATTTGCTTCAAATGGATATCCCGAAAAAAACTTCAGAATTGTTAACTCACTGGAAATCAACAATCTAGTATTACACTACATTAATACTGCAGCTTAATCTTATTTTGTCCCGAAACAGTACTTCAGGTGCATGTTAGTACTTCTGTCTTGTGCTGAAGGTGATACCTCAACAGATTAGCGATTTGATAGTGAGGCCTGGATTAAAGCATGTTGTAATTAAACGCTGATGCACCGATGGCAAGCATCCATCCTAAATAACATGGCCAAAGCAAAGTCTGAGAGGAGATGTGTCTGCCTCTGTGCTGCTTCCTGTGTGCAGAATGAAGTGCGCGTGTAAATAAGCAGAGCGCATATTAAAGCAAATATTTGTCATCAGTGCTCCTCATGAAAAAGAGATGACAGTGTATTTAATCAAACTGGCAAATAGGTTCTATGTACTTTCGGATGCCCATCTATTGAGTGGTAAAGGTTTCTACAATCAAATTTCAGCTCTAATGTTTGTGCTAGTTTATGGTTTCAGTAAAATGGATCCACTGCAAAGACCCAAAGCAGGTGAGTGTGACGTACGAGTTTCGATTGCTTAGAATTGCAACCCTCGCTCAGTTATGTTTAGTCAAGTCATCATGCAATGATTCCTCCACCATATAAAGTATGAAACATTAATAGAGACCATAATTATATCAGTAATAGCCCTTTGCTAAGATTGCTGCTATGATGGATTACACTGCTGAGGGAACCAGGAGGGTGTGTTGTTTACTGCATGATTGGGAACATTTGGACTATTTTAAAACTCAGGACAGCAAAAGAAGGTGAAATTTAATATCTTCACAATCACTGCTGGTGCAGAAGTGCTGTGAACTGATGTCAACAAGTTGAACAGCTGCAGTGAGACAAGGCAGCCTCTCCTGTCAAACCACAGCTGAAGGCAGAGCCCTCACCATCCAAATCTGGAATAATAACCTCACTGATGAATATTTATTCCAGCCCAGGTCAATTAATTTGTTGCTTGCACACTGCAACTTCAGCCAGACCTAAAGGAGGAGACAAGGGCTTTTTTGACCCCTCATCACCCATTTGCCTGATTACGTAAATGTGTTTCAGTGTTTCCATTGATGACCTCCAGCATTACTGACAAGCAACTATTGATCTACCAGTTGTGTTTTGGTAGGCAGCTGCGCAAATGAGCAGACTGGTAACACCCATCAAACTGCTAGAACTGCTAGAATATATGATAGAATATGTTGTGGTCCTGTGCAGTGTCTCTTACGTGGTCCATCCATACAGATTTACAGTATTTGCATGATATAAAATGTACTTTTAACATGTCTGTAAAGATAAACTCCCATTCTGGAAAACAAAAGCAGTAAAAACTGAATCCAGTGATTCACAAATATCATAAAAATATCAAGTATTTAAAGGGAGACATTTTCAATATTTCATGAAAAATATTAGCTCATTTTGAATTTGATAGCAGCAACATATCTCAAAAGATCTAGGACAAAGCCCCTGTTTACCACTGTGTAGCATCCACAGTTCTTTTAATAACAGTCCGTTATTGGCCTTTCCTGAAAAAGACATAATCTGATGGTCCCTCTTCTCTTTAGCCTGGAGAATGTTGTATTATTGTTTTTCCAATAGGAAACAATAAAACTGGAACTCATGTGCAGTGTCTAATATTGACACAATATGATTCTAAAACATCAGTTAAACACCTAAGAACTCCTCAAGCATCTCCCCCACATCCTTGATCTCTTCCTGGAACCTTTAAATAGTGTTCAGGCCCAGGGGAGGACAAAGGAGAAAACAGGTGAGTGTCTGTGTGTGTGTGCTACACCCAGGAATTGACTTTGCACTAAAATTAGTGCACAGATACATTTACACACACTAAATGGCCACATGGTGACCAATTACATTCCTGTTGCTAATCCTTATCTTTCAGGATCTGTCAACCATACACTAAATAGCTGCTCAAGCTCCTGGGAGACAGGTGCAAAGTGGTAGCAAAAGTGCCTAGAAAAATGTATATTATCTAAAAACAGAATACAACCCCAGTGCATCAGTGCCAATGCACCAAGATTAGTCAGTAACTGATTCACAAATAGTACAGTGATTAACTGAGATTATCTGCAGATGATTCTCTACTTCTTCATTGTTGCCAGTCTAGTTTGAAGGAAAACATCTTCTGAGTCATCATCTCTTATTTGACTAGCAACCTTTAAGCAGTGGGAACTGAGGGAACCAGCTGCTAAAGTTTTGAAAGCCAAACATTTTTCCATTCTTGCAGTTTGCCTCTGTTTTAGTTTTAAAATTGTGTGAAAGGTCTGGGTTGTAGGGAGGCCACTGTAGCCTTCACTGAACAAGGGTAATTCCTGCCCATCTTTATTTCTGAAAGACTGAGCCTCCCTATGGTCTTTTTATGCCAAATCAAATTACTGACCCGTTTTGAGATATTCCATCATGTGTTTTTCCTGTTTATCTCCTGTTGCCTGTATTAAATCTAAAACAAGCAAAACATGCAATGTCATATTTTTACTTAAATATGGAGTTTCGGTAATTCGTAAATTAATGTTTTGCTTTTGTTTTTTTAACCTTTTTGCACAGAATCCCAAATTGAGATGCTTTTCATCATGAGTACCTCTCTGTGCCTGTTCATGCAATATAACCAGGATGGAAAAAAACACCAGACTTTCAATCCTAATGAGACTTACAAATAGTGCATACATAAACCTCGTTTCATCAGCTCATGATCATCTTTTATCTTTAAACAGCCACTGTGAAAAGTGGGAGCACTTTCTTTCCAGTGCTATGATTCGCTTTCAGGACCAGGGCCAGTCAGCTGATCCAGCTCCAGTGGCCCTGCTAGATCCAGTGATTGCATCAATATCCCTTAACACGCCCCATTCACTTTTCCCCCCCTCTTCTTTTAATTAGCGATGGAAAGTAATCGTCTCTCACGAAAGGGATGATGTATTGTTTTTAAAATAGACTTGGCAAAGCAGTTGACTTTTGTCCAGATTATTTCAAAGTCTGCCAAAATTTAAATGACACAAATAATCCTGGCTTCTGGGAAAAAGGATGATGGCGTATGTGCTGCGTCTCCTTTTCAAAGTAATCTTTCAGTTGACAAAAGAGTGCGTCACATGCACATTCACATGGGGTCACAGCATTGCAAGTACATCATTTTCACTTAAATTCTGGCAAGGCACTATCTTTCTTCCCGCTCCCTTTCACTCGTATAACTCTTGCTGTCTTGAGATGAGACTGCTGACTTTTCCTGGCTTGGTCTTTGTGCTGCTTCCAAGGTGCTGTAAGTGACAAGGAAAGTAAAGAGATCAGGGCACGACGTTGATTACCTAGCCCACAGGTGTAAAGCCGATCCCTCTCTCTGGCACGAGGATGTCCTTAAGTGGTGTGCTGCTCCTCTTCTGTTACCCGTTACTCTCTTTGGACAGAAAACTTGCCCTGTTTTCGGTGCTCTACTTGAGCAGAGATACAGTAGCTTCTGTTACTCTTGTGGCTCTTTTACATCACATTAATTAGACTGCACTGGATAGCCAGTGCCTACTTTGGTACCCTGCCATGCAACACATTACTTAGTTTGCCAGATGTGTGATGATGTATCATTATCATATGTCACTTGTCTTACTACAGGTACTGGGTTAGTGATATATTGTAGAGCCATTGCGTTTGCTTTTAAAGCGATAAAGCTGATAATATTAAATGTTACATAATTATTTTTGATAATTTACCATAAAGGACACAAGTCTTATCATGTCAACCTTGGCCTGCTCTTTCCCTTTCACTCTTTCCCCTCTAGAGTTCCTAATCAAGGGATCACGTGTCACCTCATGCCAAGCTTTTTTCTGCATTGTTTTCCTTTGGGGCGACCTGCTTAAATCAAGCATAAACTACCTCTGTAATCTCAGGACGGCAGGGCCGAAGAGAAAATTGTGCCGTGACGTAAGAAATAATCTTCTTGTTTGGAGAAATTGCAGCCCGAGCATAATGAGGAAATTGCTTTGTGTGTGTGTGTGTGTGTGTGTGTGTGTGTGCGTATTTTGTCTGTATTATTTACTTTTAAGCTTTTTGCTTATTTAAATATCTTATTTAATATTTTAACAAATTTTAGCATCTTCATGACTCAAGAAAAAGTTTGCTTCCCTTCAATTTAGTTCATTTTTATTTTATTACCATACCAGAAATTCAATGTATGCATGTATAAAATCCATGATGTGACGATCACTGTAACACACTGAGAACGTTGGCGACCCTTTCCCTGTTTGTATACTGTGGGTTTCACACAGCAGTGGGAAACATTAGCGTCCCGCAACCGGATAGCAGAAAGGCCACAACTGCAGTAAACATCCACTTGTAAGGTCTGAAGCCTAAAAGATCATCTCACCTAGAAAAGAAAGAAGATGATATCGACCATCTGCTTAGTCTAGAGGGGATTTCATTGGCCTGCTGCAGCTGAGTGGAGTCATGGGGATGATTAGGCCTCCCTGGTGTCTCATTCCACTGGGTGCCAGGTTCAGTGTCACCACTGATTGGATCCTCTAATCTTGTTCTGTGTGAATTAAATTTAAAGCAAGGAGGAAGATGATCGCATTCACTTTGGGTCTGCCCCACATCTCTGTGATGGTGTGTGCATGTGCGTGTGTGTGTCACTGCAACTCCTGCTTCGTCTCTTCCACGATTAACAGTTATAGTATCAGACAGCTACCTCTCTTATGTGAGACCATTTCTATCTGACATTAACAGATATCCAAGGTTATCTGAGTTCAAACAATGCATCGAGTAACCACAGCAGCACAGCGAATATATAAGTTAAATATGAGCTTTAATTAGTTTTGGCTGACAGCAGGCTAATTAACCCTAACTGATGCAGTGAGTTGCTTCTCCTTTTTTTAAAATAACCGTGTCAGAAGACATGTCCTAAAGAGGTTGCTGAAACTATTAAAATTGGGGTAAGAACATGTTATTAAAATCTGTCTGGATCCTCAAGGAAGAAATGTGGTAGAAAGAAAAATCTTGAAATCAAATCAGAAAAATAAATCAAGAGTAGAAGTCACAACTGTTTAAGAACATTTCTACATGCACAATATAGAAGAGAACTCCTTATGAAAATCACTTATCAGCTAGGCTAATCAAGAAAAAAAGGCTTCACGTTGCTGGAAAACATAAAGATTGAACTGGAGTGATGGAAAATGGTCATGTGGTCTGATGAGTCCAGATTTACTCTTTTAGAGAGTGATGATGTATCAGGGTAAGAGGAGAGGCAGATGAAGTGATGTAGCCATCGCTCCTTAGTGAGTACTCAACAAGCCTGTGGGGGCAGTGCTATTATTCAGGGTTGTGTCAGTCGGTCAGGTTTAGGTTCAGCAATATTATCTGCTCCAAAAATGAGGTGGGCTCATTAGTACATTCACTATAAACACTATAAACAAACTGAATATACTCAATGACCAGTTTTTATCCATCTGTGGATTTTTGTTTGATGATGTTTGAGTGATGATTACAGTAATAATGCAAGAAAGGTCACCGCTGCACAGAATAGTTTCCAATAAGCATATTTTGTGCTCTAAATGTTGAATGATACTGGATTAATAGTTACGTCTATTTGCCAAGTAGATATTGAAAAGAATCACTGATTACATTCGCAGAAGTTTTCTAACATGTATAATCTTAGAACTTGAATATTTGAACCAAATTTTATTGGAAACTGTTTTTGTTAATCATAATTTTCATTTTGGCACTACAGAATTCATCCTCTGCGAAACAAGGAAGACTAAATATTTACTCTAAATTTATTGGCTGTTTATACAGCATTTGTTACCTTACCACATTTTGGGTTTGGTGAAGAACAGCTCCCAAGCTAATTCTATAAAAATAATATGAAAAGGCAAATATAGTAAAGTGTTGCATCCCTCATTGCAAATCAGATAAAAGGAGTTACACGAAGCGCAGCAACAGCAGGAGCAGCAGAGATCTACTGGGGAGCAAAGGTTCAGCCACGAAGCCTGTCACATGAGCTCTAAAAATAATTAAACATGTCATACTATCATCATCTATTCGGGACACCGAACAAACAACAAGAGTTTGATTCCAAGTTTGTTTTGTGTCTCTGTTTGCCCCGCAGAGGGTTCCATACTGGAGCTGACGTCGCTTGTTGCCCAGATATCGTTATGGTAACCCTGGCTGTTGGCTCTTTTAGGTGTGGAAGCTGCTTTGTCCCGAGGGAGCTGCTGTGCCACACATTCAGTGGAAAGATAACAGCGCACCATTCACAAAAACAGATTTACAACACTGAATGAGCAGTTTTATTCTTTGAACATGGAGCCAGCTGGTGCGCTTCTTAAAGAAACAGGCTTATGGTCGAAATGGGTGCCAGTGAAGACAGCGAAGGGTCGTCTCTCTCACAATTTCCAAACTCTGTGGAATTGTATTTATTTTGTGAAAACATCATGATGATGAGAAGATTTGAATCGTGGTAGTAAATAAGAAAATATTTTGCGTCTTACAGCCAGCACAATTTGGTCAGATATTAGCTGACATAAATAAACAATGCCCTGTTTGGCACTTAGACCTGCAGTTGGCTGTGCTCTGTATATGAATATACAGGAGTCGCTGGCTGACGAGACCGGTTTAATGTTGACCTTTATCACTCAAGGGCTGGACACAGTTGAGAGGAATCCGTCACTCCTCAGCTGTCACCATAAACAAACCCTTCTCAAGTATCCAGTTCCATTTAAATTATCCTTCAATGAAATCACAAGTTTTATTTTCCTTTATTGTTTTCCAGGCTTGGCTAACCAAGTTTAAGGGGAGACTGGATACTTTTGCAGGCATGACAAAAACAGGAATATAAAACGGGTAAATCAGAAAGAAGACATTTAAGGAGACAGAGATACACAAAACAATGATGACTACCTGCACCTATAATAATGTATCACTTCCACCTCAGGATGAGTAACTCATTTGAGCTGCAAGCAGATCCACACTGACAGCAGAAGATGCTGAAATGGAAGCAGGCAGTATAAACGGAGGACTGTTTGCTATTGTTTTTTATTTTCTGAAGCACCTGTATTATAGGTTTAAAAAAATAATAACAAAAAGTGTGATACCACACACAGCCAAGTCCTCTAAATACAAAGTGCTACTGGTTATGAGCCAACAATGAGCATAAAGTTGGAATCACTTTTGTTTCCTGGCTCTGGCTGTCTCTGTCAAGGTCAGAGGAGCTAGAGCCAGAAGATCAGAGGCATTAATAGACAAGCATTTACTGAGATATGAGAGATATGATTGCAAGCCCGTGCATGCATCTGTGCCTTAATAACAATGTTTGCAAAAATTTGCATGAAATGAGAAAGCAAAGCGGGAACCACAATAAACTGACAGCATGTAGATGTGACTACTGCTATCTGCTGAATTCAGTTTTTGTTGCTGCTTGTGCGACCAGACACACCCACTGCGAATAAATATACATATTGTCTTTCACCGGGCTCAGGGAATGGAAAAAGCTTGAATCCCATCCAACATATTGTACCTGCTGGATTCTCCTGTTCCTCCACTGAGTGTTATGAGATACTCAGCTGTCAAAGATGAGGCCAAAATGAGTGTCAGTGCGCTGTGTGATTGTATGTGTTTGTGCAAATGTGTAAGGTTATTGTAGCTGAAACTACATTAAAAATTAGCCAGGATTACTTGAAATTTGATACAACATAATCCTGTTACACATGAGAATGTAACATGAAATATTTTTTTAATTCTTCTTGGTGGACAAAACAATGAAACTTGAGTAACAGCTGAAATAACACAAAGGGGTGGGGGTGGGGGGATCAACTTAAAATAGCCAGGGCTGATAAAAGGAAACCAGTAAATAAATTAGCCAGGAACTCCTCAAGGTGTTGGCCGTGTTCGTGAAACACATGTATCTGTGATCTGGCACTCTACTGCTTTTTAAAATGAACTGTAAACCTGTGTGGCTCCAACAGCAAATGCAGTCCTGATTGTATCGTGGTATCTCAGATGCTAAAATTGCTGGCTCTGTGCTAAATGCTCATATCAATGTGCTAACAACCATCATGCTAGCATGTTTTAACGCTAAATACCGCTTATCATCAGTTTTGTAGCTATGAAGGTCTTTATATACCGTTTATACACGTAAAATCTGTGCAAGTACCTTACACGACAAGTTTGGATTGGAAAATATCTAAATTTTGCTGTGCTTTTTTGCAGTCTTCTGTTTGTAACGGCCTTTAGATATATAGATATAAATAACACATGGAGAAAAAAATTGATTCTCTTCTATATAATGCTAGATTCTGAGTGCTTGTGTAATAGTTAATCCGATTAAAAGTCACGTGCGTCCGCACTGTTAAGATTGCATTTCTTTTGTTTAAATGGGTTAGCATTTGTGCTGCAGCAGCGTCCTTACACAAGAAATATGACAACATGATCATTTTTGGTGTGGCAATTTAAATACAGCAGGTGAGTATCAGTATTTTTGCCCCATTATCAGTCATCCTAGCGCCATCATCGACTGACATCCCAATCAGCAGGCCTCCATTGCACTGCCAGATCTACCGAGAAGACTTATGTAATTGCCATGTCATCAGAATTATATAATTACCTAATTTAATCCTGATGCACTCACAGAACACCATTATGGTGTCATGGTTTCTTTCCCCCCTATTTACACTAAAGTTCAAGGATTTATAAAAGGCTAATTTATAACTGAATTCCTGAATCACTGTGGCATTCCCTGTCTTAGTTATGTGACAGCAATATATCACAGACTTTCTATGAGGTTTACATATACTTCCCATTAGTTATAATATTGCAAATTCCAAGGCCCAAACCACTGTTTAGCATATCCAAAATGCCAATGCTGTCTTTTAAGGTTTTTTGGTAAAAGGTGTAGTTTAACAGAAGATTTACATTTGCAGCATCTGCAGTTATTCATAACTGGCAGTATGGCTCCACTCTATGGCCTGGCTAAACTATGCTTATCCTTAAAAAAGCATAAAGTAGGGAAATCAGATTCAAGACCAACTGTACAAAATGGAGCAGGCAGGACAGGCACATCTTTGGAAACTCCTAGGATTGAGGTGGGGTGCATGCCCTATATTAGATTTGCCAAAATGATGCGTAGAATGATGTAAGCTGAGCCATGAGCTGATGTGATGTGGCACTCAGACCAGCTGATCTATCCGGAAAAATTAGTGGCTTGCTTGAGCTAAACTAGCGTTTGATGTGAGGTAAACAGAGTTGTCTTGGCTGTTAGATGACTAGAAAAAATAAGCCGAAACAACTGACACAGATCAGGTCTTCGGGGCTGAAAATTAAGTCCAGTGGCAACCTGCTACAACTCATGATTCAAGGTTAACCCCGTGAAAACAAAGAGACCGGAGTCATTTAATCAGGCAAATGCACACATGTCACTGTCTTGGATTTTCACAATTTGTTTTCACAATAAAGAGGAAACTCCTCTATAATCCCCCCCCTCTTTTTTAAAGTCTGATTTACAGCATTAATCTTAGTGTTGCCGCCTGATGACCTCACCAGGACACTTAGGACATTAATTCAGGGCAAACACACTGTTACAGCTATTTATAAAGCGACAAGCTGCAGATGTGGCCCACATAAGATGAGGCTCGGATAGTTTTTCTGATATAATTCCCCTTCTAGATGTGACCAACTTTCCAGACTACAGACACTCTTCCTCCTGAGCAATAAATATGACTGTGTTTTTAATACATTTTAAAATTATGACCATAAACTTTAAGCAAGCGATGGCCATTGAGATAATCCAGGGACATTTCTGCCTTTACAAACTTGACAGGAGGTCATATCTTAATGTTTTATTTATGCTGAGGTCTGAAACATGGAGTATGTCAGAGGTTTTTTTTTGTGTTCAAATTGCTGCAACTGCTACCATATTTAACGTGAACCAGTGAGCTATACTGTATGTTCTTTCGCGTGTTGGTTGACTCTGCTGGTTAATTGTTTATGTTTACATTCACCCTTCTAATCTGAAGGTCAAACTGATCAGTCTATAGCTAATAAGCCAGTTCAAGGGAATTCGCCAGAGAGACGTCATCAGAAGCATTGACAGGAGCTCTCAGGCCGGCGCTGGCTGTCGATTTCTTTCAAACAGGGCATGCAGCATGGACAAAATAGCCATCAGCTCATCCAGTGAAATGTCTTTGCGATCATAGCAAAAGTTTAGAGGTGATACTGGTGAAATTAAGAGGATATTTTTAGAAGGAAGCTACGAATATGGATCTGGCTTTATAGGATTTTACATTTTACAGCTAATAAGAATTAAATTACATTTTTTTGCCTTTCTTTGACAGCAAGATTGATTTTTACAGAAAACTGTACTTGCTGAACTGAAATTTCTTTGCTATGGAGGAAAAAGGGATAGCCCCCAATTTTATTCCAAACTGGAGCTTTGTGGCATTTTGATTGGCTAATGTGGAAAAAGCCCAGAGGCTCGGGACACTTCCTGTGCAGAAACAAATCAAATCGGCCCACTGCCTCCCAGCGGATGTGCGAGATCAATCTGTTGCATTCAGCATGGATGAGACTAGGATGAGTCTATGCTGTGGATGGAAAATAGCTAAATTTGCAGACAGCCATGTCAACCTGCAAAACAGAAGTTCAGCTACTATTCAGCTATATTGATCAGATCTGTGGCTTAACAGTATTTTGTGCATGTAAATGCAGAATTAGAGGCATTGCATGGTGCATGTCCTCTCTGCATATTGCATCTAGAATATTGGTTTGTTATGCAATTTGCTTTACTGAGCCGTCTCTAGCAGCACATATATCATTTCAACTGAAATATCTAAGAGTATATGAGAGCATTTTGATTCAAAATGAATTCTTAGGAAAGGATTTGAGTAACTGAGCTCGCCTTACTTTTGTTTTTTCAAGTTTTGTGTTTTAAAAAAAACCCATTCTGATATTATACTGTTACATATCAACACTTTTCCTTGAGACATTGTACACCGCCGAATTTATTTCCCACAGTTTACGGAAAAAGGCAGAGAAAGGTGAAGTAGAAATTATTTCCATTGTGTCATTAAAAATTATATGCAGTTAAGCCACCTGCCACTGTGGGCTTTCACCTAAGTGGAGTGAATCAGTTTGTTGAAATACAGAAATTGATGGCATTAGCTTTGACAGCTGGAAATTTGGGTCACAGCACCACACAGTTCTTGATAAAGTTTTGCTGGGTAAAGCGACAGACCAGGATGGATAGTTAGTCAGATCACAAGATCATGCAGACACAATATCTCCATGATTTGGAGTTTACAATTAATGCATCAACTTCATGATGATTTCATTTTATTTATTTATTTTTTTATTGAAAAAAGGACAAACTGTTTTCAACAACTGCAACATCAGTATACATTATTTGCATTATAATTTACAAAAGATAAAAATAAAAAAAAATCTGTTCAGTCTGTGGTTTGTGCAGGAAGGTGGGAAGACCCTGGTAGAAAAATAAAAATCTAAGACAGGAGAAGTTCCCATGTGAGATTTCCTTACCAAAGAAGCATTACAGTGTTCTGGCATCCACTGACATTATCCACGCTCGAATGTGTCATAATAACTCCTAGAGTAATAGGTAAAGCTTAATGTTATGTAAGACTGAAGTCAAGCCCTCTCCATCCGACCAGGATTTCTGATTGTAAGTGAATTATTAGTGCTGATCTTTCATAAGACAAAGCAGGGGTCCATTCAGAAATGACAAATAACTTCACATGACCCACAATAAGGAAGCTAGAAGGTTAAAAAGGAGGTGTCCAAATTCTGCAAATCTCCCAAGTTGCCAAGAACACTGATGTTAAAATAACATGTTTAAAGCTATTCAAATAATTCAGTGTTTCAAAAGCCAAGCTCTGTTAGATGAGGAACAGTTCATGTTTCCAATTAACTAACAGATGTGTTACAGTTACCTCTTATTAATATGTACACATCTGGCTTTTAGGGAAATAACACAGTTTCTGCTCTTACTGGGAGGAAAAATCTCAAGTGAGGAAGAAAGTGCACTAAAGCTTTGGAAAACACACCGACAAGAGTCATGCTTGTCTATAGCTAGAAATAAAACTATAGGCTGCATCGGCAAACTTCAAAACGCTTTAAAACACAAATAATACATTTTGGCTTCTAGATTTCTGTCTGACATACAATATGTAACTTAGCAGCAGCTGTCATCAACATTCATAGCCTTCGCTCAAGGTTGAGCTTCCTGTCACTTTCCACCACTGAACAGTATTGCACATTACAACACAAAGACCTGTAAGAAGTGGCAGTATATTGCACAATGAATCACATCTTAATGCTACTTCTTCTGGTTACATCTAATGCATTGTGTGCGCAGTCGAAGCCAAACCACCTGAGTGCCTCTACTGGGACTAAGACTTCTGTTAAGGCACACATTGCAAGAGATGCTCTATAGACAAGATGATAGGTTGAGGACAGCAGTGTACTTATGCCCGTAATCTGTGCAAGACATAATTTTCCTCAATCGAGCTTTCAGACCAACACATTGAAGAATACTGCAAATAAACTTTGCTAAGAGACCAGCTCATTAACAAATGATACCTTGTTTATTTAATGGTGGTTGAACTTGTAAAAATGTTATAGCCTGTTAAACAAAAATGTTGTCATTAAATTTATGATTAAAAACTCATAGGTTTGGGTTGTTGCTGGAAAGAATGATGAAAACCTGCGATTCAAATAAATCCTTGTTTTTTATATATATATAAAATTACATATATATAAAATTAGTCTAGCTAATCACAGCCTTGTGACATTTATTCCACAAGGATGAGGTATTACACCATATATGAACCACATGCAAAAAGTGCAAACTGGGAATATGCAACTGATTAAATAGGCAAATTTAGTCATTAAATGAACTGACTATTCTAGTAAAATGTTTTATCGTGGATAATATTCTGCATTGTGGGCAGAAACAAACTGCACAGTGTGTATTAGTGAAGGCATCTATCCCATTTTATTCCTCTGGCACCATGCAACCAGTTAATCTCTCACCACTTTCACCATACACAACACATTTGTCTCTACGTGTGAGAGCTTCTCCATACTGAGAAGTTCATACTCATATTGCAGGGTTTATTTGCCCTGTACTTTCAAACACAGCAATCGAGACCCAAGTCATATGAAACTTCATGTACCCTGTGGCAGTATTTAACCTGGGGTCATATTTCTGATTCTGCCGTCAAAGGCCTTGACTCTAAAGGCAAAGAGTCAAGGTTGCATTCAGAGTCTAACACCTCATCTGTGTTTCTGTCTTCAAGTGCGCAAACCTCAACACCCCTCATTACCATGTTTTCTTCCTCCTCAAACTCCTCCTCCATTTCAACTTTTTCAAGAGCCACTTCATTCTCATAACAAAAGGAGTTCCTCGAGCTAGAGGGAGTGGACTTCTTCTCAGCCAGTTCCCTGGCACTACAGCTGGGCGTGCTGGGCACCTCGTAGGTGTTGTCAAAGCGAGAATAGTCCACTTTATAGTAGTTCTTTTCTTCAAAGAGCACTGGCTCAAAGCGGTGGCCCCAGAGGATCTCGCTGGCAATATAGGAGCTCCGACACTGAGTAGTCATGGCTGTGGCCTCGACCATGCCCTCCAGAATCACCACAATCTCAAACTCTGACGTTTCCAACTCCTGCTTGCTCAGCTCATAAAATGGGCTGTCCTCATCAATCTCATGAACAATGGTAATTGGAGACACCAAGAAAATTCTGTCAATGCCACTGTCAAAGCCTACGTCGATGTCTACCTGATCCAGAGGGATGAACTCTCCCTCGGCAGTGGTACGGGACTTGAGGAGTTGGGCCCTTACGTGGGCCTCCACCAGGTGACTCTTCCTCAGGTTTCCCACCCGCCACATCAGGCAAAGTTTGCCGTCTCTCATGGCCACTGTAGCATAGTGACTGAACACCAGCGTCTCATTCCTCTTTTTGGGCTTTGCCATCTTGGCCATGACGGCACCGATGATAAAAGCATCAATGATGCAGCCTACGATGCTTTGGAAGACGACCATAAAAACAGCAATGGGGCATTCCTCTGTCACATAGCGATAACCATAGCCAATTGTGGTTTGTGTCTCCACTGAGAACAAAAAAGCAGCAGTAAAACTGTCCACGTTGGAAACACACATCTGAGTCTCATTCTCCAAGTCTCCATAAGAGAGAGCCACTAACCAAAAGACAAAGCCAAAAAACAGCCATGACAGCAGGAAAGAAAGGCAGAATATGACCAGCATCCAGCGCCAGCGAATGTCCACGCAGGTGGTGAAGATATCTGCCAGGTAACGCTGGCCTTTCTCGCTCATATTGATAAACTGCACATTGCAGTGGCCATCCTTCCTTACGAAGCGGCTCTGATGTTGGTGCTGCGTATGCCCCTTGTTGACATTGCCATTGCCGTAGCCGTTTGGCATGGCAATATTCGCCAGCTTCATGCCATCTTCCTCAGAGGACACAATGCTGTAACGGTGGCCTCTCACACTCCCCATAGTTTCCTCTTGGGAGGGCTGGGCCGATTCTGCTTTGGAAAACAGTCTAAGTTTTTGGTAGAAGCGTTGGAGAAACAGTTTTAAATGATCTTGAGGACAAACTTGTGCAGAAAATGTGGGTAACAGGACTCAGTCCTGTGAGGGACGGGGGAGACTAGGTCTGTGCTTCTCTGCCAGTGCTGAGCACTGTTGGTGAGGGCTGGTCACTCTTCTTTGATGCCTGGCTTGAACCTCATTAGTAAAATGGGCTGTGGAAATTATAGACAGAGAGACAACAAAGATCAGCACAGCTAGGTCTGTGGTTAGCTGTTAAATAAATAATGCAGTGCACATCCAAAGTTAATAGCACAATTCTAGTATACTCTCAGAAAATGCATAAACAGTGTGTCCTGAGCAGTCAGAAAGCACAGTCAACAGATTAGGTAGATTAGCAGTAATAGAAGGAAAGTATTAGACACCTGGCAAAGTAGGAAAGGATGTTTACACTGCTTAATATAAGTATTAATTAGGGCAGGCCCATCCTTGGGGAACTGAGTCAAATTATAGATCAAGTTCATGTTAATCTAGTGAACCTCTCAAAGAAAAATACAGTACAAGCTGCAGCTCTGGACAGACATAACAAAATCACATGCTGCATGCATGTAAAAACCTATAGCACATTCGCAAGTTATTACATTTCATTACTGAGCGAATACAGAGTTGCCCTGAACCACAGTTAATGAACCAGTAGCCTTGCTTTATATGTAATAGAACAACAAGGACAGCTAAATTAGAAAAGCTATTGACTTGATGTGTGTGGCATGAGAGGTCCATTAAAATACAACACCACAGGCTACAAAAGGTTATGGACAGCCAGACACGCTCTGCTGGTGCCAAAATAAATCCCCGCTCCACTTTTTAAACTCATTATCTCATCAGAGTTTCATATCTGAAGTGTATAAATGAAGTCCAGAGCCGTTTTCAGTGAATATTCTGATTGTTCTTAACTCTGAAATTGTAGCCCATTTTAAAAAACGAAGCCCTTTGATAGCACAAGTCATTTAAATAGTTTTGGATATTGTCAAGGGTCACATGGGATAAGATTTGGTGGACGTGGTTTCCCTGCATCATCTCTGTTTTCTCAACTTATTATGATGTCATTGTGGGGTCAACTAGAAACAGCAACAGGCCACTCACAATATGAGGCACCATTTAGACAGAACAAAGCATGCCAAAACATTTTGTTTAATAGGTTTCAGGGTTTAAATGGATTTTACTTGGTATTTTCTTTTCTTCTTTTCTGGAAATTTAAACCATGCTTTTTCCAAGTTTAAAATATTTTATCTTGTTTTGTTTTCTCCCCATACACTTGCAAGGAGTCTTATACAAGCAATTATACTGGTGTATTGTGGGACACAAACTCAAAAACTTACTGTGGATTCAGATCTCCAGCTTTGCAAGTGCTGATAAATCTGCACTGAGTGCATTGCAAGCTTCCTTCCTTATTGCACTATTCAGTCCTTTCCCGCTCAGTTAGCTTTTATCTGCTCACTATCACATCACTTATTACTGCAGGTTGTTTCATGGTGACAGAAAAGGCTTCCAAAGGCTGCACAACCTGGGATTGTTTGTTTTGTATGTGTTCTCATTTAG
>VUQG01036525.1:0-13940 GCA_015106755.1 Etia nguti
AATGAGAATCAGCACCTCCAAATCTGAGGCCATGGTCCTCAGCCGGAAAAGGGTGGAGTGCCCACTCCGGGTCAGGAACGAGTTCTTGCCCCAAGTGGAAGAGTTTAAGTATCTCTGGGTGTTGTTCACGAGTGACAGGAGAAGGGAGCGGGAGATCGACAGACGGATTTGTGCTGCGGCTGCAGTGATGCGGACACTGTACCGGTTTGTTTTGGTGAAGAGAGAGCTGAGTGTAAAAGCGAAGCTCACAATTTACCGGTCGATCTACATCCCGATCTACCCTCACCTATGGTCATGAGCTGTGGGTAGTGACCGAAAGAACGAGATCGCGGATACAAGCAGCAGAAATGGGCTTCCTCCGAAGGGTGGCTGGCCTTTCCCTTAGAGATAGGGTGAAAAGTTCGGCCATCCAGGAGGGGCTTAGAGTAGAGCCGCTGCTCCTCCACATCGAAAGGAGCCAGTTGAGGGGGTTCGGGCATCTGACAAGGATGCCTCCTGGGTGAGGTGTTCCAGGCATGTCCCACCGGGAGGAGGCCCCGGGGCAGACCCAGGACACACTGGAGAAATTATATCTCTCGAGTGTCTGGGGGAACCCCTGGGTGTTCCCCCAGACAAGCTGGAGGCTGGGGAGAGGGAGGTCTGGGCTTCTCTGCTTGGGCTGCTGCCCCTGCGACCCGGCCCCGGATAAGCGGAAGAAGATGGATGGATGGATGGATGGACTTAACTTTACATCGGAGATTTATTTTAGTATTCGCTGGAAGTGACATTTTGATTTTTAACTTACTTTTTGTTTAATTTTGTATTTGTTGTTTGGTCAAGGGTGTAAGACGGATAAACACTGGAACGGCCTATAAACACCGTTATAGTGGAAAAAAGAAGACACTTTCTCTTTGTTTCCCTCCCCACCATTGTGGGGGTTTTTAATTTAAATAAAATGATTGTTTTTTTCTGAACATAGGATACTGCCTTTCTTTCTTTCTGTTATGAGTTTGAGTAAATGTATCGCTGCATTTGGGTGCACTCTGAGGAGCGTGCCGTAAAAACAGAGCTATTATTTTTTCCGTTGACTGCTTTTCTTAGATTCAACCAACATTATTAGCAAACTTGCTTGTGGGCAAATAAATAAATTGCTCTTGCAAAAACAATCGGCGAAAGGCTCAACCTATCTCGATTGTCAATAAATTAATCCGATCGGCTCACACACAAATCAACAGTATACACTTGGTATTTACTACTTTAATTACTTTAAAAATTCTTTGGCCAGTGACTCAATGCTTTATATTGTTTTCTACTGGTAAAGTTTTGCTTTTGGCTTTTTTGAGGAAGTTGGTGAACAATAGTACTAAATGGGGTAGTATTTCAAACTGCATGATCTAATTGGATGTCAAAATTTAGCACAGAATTTCTGTCCAGCTTTTTTGATCTATGACATAATGCTTTTGGGTTTTTTTTTACTTCAAATCTGTTAGCAAAAGAGAAACTTTCTCTAAACCCCGAAAGCTGGAGTGTCGGTGTTTGGACTAAGTGACAGCTCATTAGCAGCTGAGTTTGGTGTGAGTGGTGCTGGTGGCCAGCTCCACACTGCATTCATTCAGCCACTGTGGTAAGGTCCACTCCCAGAGAGACTGGGGCCCATAAGACCAGATCTGTTCCCCATGAAACCTGTGTTATGGCAGCTCTGACGACACCAGGGCTATGTAAACAGCACAGTGTATATTCCAGAGTCCGCCCTTTCCATCACATCCTAACACTGCTCACATTCAGCCAGGAGACCGGGACAAGAGTGAGACGTGATGGAGGGAGGCCAGTCAGGGCTTTGATCCTCACTTGGACAACTTCTTTTTTTTAAAAAATATTTTATTTACATGAGGCAACATTTTCATGTGATACACCAGGTGTAAAATGTAATGTTTGTTACAGTTGATGACTGTGTTGTAATATCAGTTCAACCATGGGATGAAATTAAAGTGATGAGATAAGGTGGTCTGAGCCCCTTTTTCTAGGAAAAACATTATTGTGCTCGTCAGTGAATTAGCTACTGTTAAGTAATGTTAAAATATGGACTGAGAGTTCTAATTCCAATTATATATACATTTTAGATACATCCCCGTATGCCCCACAGTGATTTGGCCCACTACCCACCATGCTTTACAAAGTGAAAAAGGACACAGTTGATGCTAATGCTAAATGCCAGTCTATGCTGAATTACAGTAAACCATAAACACACTGTAATAAAGGAAGAATTGAAGCAGCTCTGTATTTAGAGAATTGAGCCAGCTCTCAAATATGTCACTTCACTCAGTTAGGACTCTTCCTAAGCTGTTCAACTGTAACCAAAGCATTTGTGACACACTGTCCTTCACTTCCAGTACTCAGTCCTTTGGTTAAGTCTGATAATATTTTTGGTCTAAATGTTCTTTCACTTGCCCAAAAGCAAGCACACTAAACTCTGAGACACTGAGAGTTAAAAACAGACCAACTGATCAGAGAGGCTGTTCTCGCACTTATTACTAGGCACGCATGAAAAAAAGGATGAACATGTTGCACTGTGAAAAGCAGGAACACCAGTAAGAGTAGAAGAGTTAGTGAACTTGTGCTACTTAATGCCAAAGTTCTTCTTCAGGCCTGAAGCAAATCATAAAAAAAAGAGCTTTAAGAAAGTCTGCTTAAAGATGTACAACACATGAACAGGAGTAATAAAAGGCTGCAGAGGCCATGAATGACAACTGAATCATATTGAAGGAATTGTATGTATTCAAAAAACGTGTCACCAAAAAACAGCAGCACATTAAAAAGATGAGAGCCTCAACCAACCCAGTAAATGACTGAACCCAGTGTAAGTGATGTCATCACCTGTTATAAGTGGATAAAGTAAAGGACGTTTATAGTTGTAACCAGATTTGTTGAAGCTTCACTATATTGTTACGTCACAGCCACATCTTCATGTTTAGGTCTTTCAACAATTACAATCATCAAAATGATCTATCTTCAGGTAGTATAACTATACTTCCTGAAACCTGGGATTTATTCAGAGAGAATTTTCAGATTTTTTACAGCCTCCTCTAAGACACAGGCAAAAATCCTGGAATAACCCCTGCCAATCTTATTCTGTGGACACAGTGATCTGTTACGTTTTGTGGTATAAAAACAATGAATTTTATTATAAACGTCTAGTTATACTTGGCATAACATTTGGGGTGACAAAAAAAGCTATTATTCTTATGTATGTTCATGATTTTGACATATTGCTGATATTTCAAGCAAACGATACATCAAACGATTTGTTTATTTCTGTAATTATGGGCTAATATTTATAACATTTTTTCTGAGCTATTTATATTCTATTTATGTCACAGCTGTTTAAATGTTTAACTAAATGTGATCCAGAGATACTGTATCTTCCTTTAGTGATAAGATACAAATCTATTTTCTCTAATTCTTACATATAGATATCTATGTAAATGTCTTCTTTCTGCATAAATGATATCCATAATGAAGACAACACTGAATATAAGTATGCAGGTCAGTTCCAGAAGGTAAAATAGAGTTTGAATTATCTGGGTTCTTCACACTAAAATATATATAATGTAATAGGTATAGTTTATGATGTAAAAACGCAGACTTTGTTGTGAAAATAAGGTTTAAAGAAAAGCCCACAAATAACTTGTATGCATGAGTAAGAATATCCATCCTTCCTCAGAAAATATACCTGAAAAAGTCTTGCAATTAAGAAAATTACTCACCTGTTGTAAAAAGACTGGCACACCTGTGGCTGCTAAATCCTTCTTCACGGTGCGTTTCTTGAGCTCCAAGCTGCTACGTTGAGAGTTTAAAAGTCCCGGCGAATAGCAGAAGCAGAGAGCTCAGGATGCTCAGCTGTGTGCAGAGGAAAGAGCCTGAGACCAGGTCTGACTGTCAAACCTCAGGGGGGGCAGCCGCCATCAAGCTGCTCAGAATGAAGTGTGGAAAGTTCTGATGCCTGCTTTCAAAATAAGAGCACATGGAGCAGATGGCGACTTCAACTACTTCTCAGAGGCAGGATTGCCGCTGATGAAGTTTTTCACCCACAGTAAAATCATTTTGGAAGAAGTGATAAAAAAAAACTCTTGTAGTAGGATTTATCTCTGAACTCCAGGTTTAGTTATAATCAGACATTTCACTACATGGATTGTTTTCATTATGAATATACAGTAATAGAAATATAAAAAGTTCATGTGATGATACATGAAAAACTATAACCTGTCCCACATGGTTTTGGACACATGATGATGTTAGTATGAGCCCGTAAAATTGCAAAAAAAAGCACTGTCTGTGCTGTCTTAAAATAATATGGGCATTACTATTCAGCAAAGTATGATTTGTGACATTTCATTGAGGGGATCAAAGAGCTTACTTTAGTTACTTAACGTTACTGTATGTTCTGGAATTCAACTTTTTTTTAGATTATTTGGAGATTTGTGTCCAATTTAAAAATATATATATTAAGCAGATCTTTATATGATATATACTATCATATTTTATCTGTTACTTTGCTCATAATCTTATGGTCTGGGACAGATTTTTCTACTGTAAAATGATTAAATGAAAAAAGTGGTATGGTTATAAAGAAAATAAAAGAGAATCATGCCATGCTTTTATTTTGAAAGAACAGTGCAGGGTTTTTGGGGGGTTGTTTTGGTTTCTTGATTTATTTCATGGGTGTGTGGAGGGGAAAATGGGTGGAGCTGGAAGGATGTGCAGCATCCCACAGACATGGTAGAAATGACTTCATGATATTCTTCAGCTAATGTTAATAATCAGACGTGTTCACCAAAAGCTCAGAATGAAGTGTAAATAAAATGCGGGGGTATTTCTGAGCCAAATATTTCACACAACAGGATTTATGATAAAAAACTAAACCTTTAATCAGATAAAGGGATTAATGAGTCCAAATTTCTTATGGTTTTCTGCTTTGCTGTCCTGACGTCAAATCTGGACTCATTAATGCCATCAGGCCTCACCCCCACCCTCTCTCTGTGTTTGATTTCACTCCTGAAAAAGTAAAAAAGGACCTCTAAACTAGGAACAAAGCTGCTCTTTCAGTGCTCATAGGGCAGGAAACAGAAATTACAGAGTGTTCATATGGCTAAAGTGTTGGTGCCTTTGACACTCATGATTGGGATCTAGCTTAAGTTTGAGTGTAACATAATGATGGCAATGCTCTTTTCCTGCAGCAATACACATTTAAATTATGATTCTAACTGTTTGCTGCTCAGCTGTTTGCTGTGATGGGAGGCTGATAGGATGCAGAATGGGAGGACTGGCCTCACTGGATTTAAATCTGAATAGTGTACTGTAACCAGACTGCCTGAACTTAGCTTCAAAGACGAGGGGGAGGAGGCCCGGGTTGCTCCTGTATGGCCGGAGTTTCAGCAATTGTCCCCTTTTTCCCATGTTAAGAGTTTTCCATTTTTAGGCTATTTATCCACAGTCTGTGGGACGAGGTGTGTCTACAAGTTGGGCTATTAATACTGGAACCAGAGTGAGGTAAGATGACCAAACTGTTAGACTCAAGCCCTACCTTGGAAAACTGTCATCAAACTGAAGAAACAGCTTTGTATTGCAGTGACATAAGAATAACGGTAAACTGTGAGTTATTCATGCACCTGTGCCTGTTACAGGCAGATTATAATTGTGTCTGTGGTCCTTGAGCACACACACACACACAGACACACACACACACACACACACACACACACACACACACCATCATGGCTCAATGACAGAGTTTCGGTTCAATCCTTGGGGATCAGGGGACATTTAACTTTAGGCCACCTCCTTAAACAGTGCTGTTGTCTGAGAGTTGCACGACACAGAATACAGCAATTTTCTTTGTCTTCACCTCTCTGTTTATGTACAGCACCACTTTACTGAGACTGAAATAAAACTGAGCAATCAAATAGCGCTTTGAGTGCTCAAATTGAGTAGAAAAGCACTATATAAGTACCAGGGCATCTAACATTATGAGCTTTGAAAAAGCCAGTGATCTGTGAATTTACATCAACAATTGAAGACAGTGATGTCAACTGTGTATTATGTTATTTTAAAGTTTTTTTTAGCGTTTGTTAATTTTTTAGTTGTATTTTTTTAATTCACTATTTGACCTGATATTGCATTTCAAACAAAGAGCAAAGAAACGGCTGATAAAGCTCACCTGTCCTAAATCTCATGAACGTTTTACTTTAACACAGACACAGTTATTATGTGTCCTTCTTGGTTGTTCTGCCTGCAGGAATTTTGATGGATTTTGAGCTACTTCCATTTGAACTTTTGAGACCTGAGAAGTTGTAGTCAGGAAGTCTGCCCTCCAGTGCTGACAGGATTTTGTTAGAAATCCCCCTGGAGAACTTCTGCTGGAAGCACAGCCTGTTTATTTTTCCTTGCTATGTGAAAGAGTGGAACTACAACAAATCTCTTGTTGGAGTCTAAAATTTAATCAGGTCAACTAGAACAAGTTAAATTTGATTTTTCGTGTTTATTTTTTGATTTTTTTTAGGAACTGAGGTGTTGCAGAGTTTACAGTATCAGTCTTAAAAGGAAAAACAAATACCGGCATGAAATGACTTTGGCCAAGGACTTTGTAGTCCACAGGAACACAAATTATACTAACCAAGACAAAAAAAAGAAGTGTTTAGTCAAACTATAATGTGAACCCCCATATACCGGTATTATTACCTAAATGCTGCTGGTACAAACAAAGACAGTAGAATTTTCGGTAGAGTTTTAGAGATAAAAGACATTTTATGACAGTTTGACCTTATATGACCTTGAGGAAAAGATCCAAAATTCAAACCATGGTAGTAAGACAGATATACATATATACATATATATATATGTATTATATGTACACACAGAGCGAAGGAAACAGGGTTGTTAAACGATGCAATACAGCCATCAACTTCTAAACACATTCATGACAACAACAAGATAAAGTCCTTTAACACATTATCTCCTGGAACTTATTTTCTTGCTTTCCTCAAGTCCAACTAAACAGTAGGTGTAAAGGCAGCCTAAATGTTCATCCAGTAATTATGATTAGTGATTTAATAAACCTAGGCTTATTATTCAGCATTTTGCATGACTGTATGATGTCTATTAAACTGCCATCTTCATATTAATCACCTTTTAATTGGAGATTGTTTCCTAAATCTAAGAACACCTTTTAATGTGTCATCATGACAATGTAGTCATAGTTTTGTCAGCCAATATATCATCTTAAACTTCCACCTACCTTCCCGTTAATATGAGATTGGGTACTTAATCTGTTTATGGTGTTTGTCACAGAACTGTGTGTCCTGTAGAGGACAGAACAGACCTTCTTCTCATGTGCCAAAAACACAGCTAATAAAACACAACCTCCCTCAACCAGACCACTGCTAGGTCCACTCCCAGAGTCACTGATTACTCTATCAAGGCACTACTGTTGAGACATGTGTCCCCACCCTTTAAAAGAAGTCTTATAAGTGTTTTATATGACTTTCTGACCCCAAACTCATTGAAGTGGGCCAAACAGGATGTGTTTACAGGTAGTGGCAAAATAGCTTAAAGCTACTCTAGCTTCTTCATAAAACCAGTCCTTTGAATAACTTGCACAATTTGCACATGTATTTATTTTTATTTTATTTCTTTTTTTCTAGTATATGCAAAAAATGTAAATGAGGAAGTAATTGTAACATTTACTACTCTACCTGTTTAGATACAGACATAGTAATGAATAAACATAAATGAAAAATGATGTAAAAATTACAGGTAATTTTATAATGATATCATTAATGGGTACCGCAGACCTCATTATTCACAAATAGGTTTCTGAGCTGGTATTTTGAAACTTTTCTATTTTTTGGCCTTAAATGACTGCATGTTTGGAAGAAAGGGTGGAGTGCTAAGCTATTAGCTGATGCTAGCAAGAATGGTTAGCAAATGGTGCATCGCACAGACACACATAAATGTAGTAGCTAAGTAAGATACAAATATAATGCTTAACTTTCACTTACCAAAACAGAAGCAGAAATGTTCTTCCACAGCAGGTCAAATATTTGTTCTATAATTCATTTTTTAAAATCTGTCAAAAGGCACCAACAGCAGGCTCAGAGGGCAATTTCATGCCATTAGCTGTCTACGGCCCTGTCTGGACAGTAAAAGTGGCCACAGCTAAACCCATAAGCTTAACTAGTATCCAAATGGTCCTTATATATATTATGAGGACCATTATAATATATATATATAAGGTCCTTATATATATAATTATAATCCAAAAATTATAATTAGTGTTTCTGAACAGAAGTCAGTTAGTGGAATGAAACTTCTGAAGTGTCAGATATTTAAATAGTTGTTGGGGGTTTTTTATGGTCATTTCAAGATATCATCCCTATCGATGATGAACTGAAGCTTATTGTTGCAGTCAACTTGTGCTATGAACACCAAATCAATGGTAGGATACACTGATTGTGTTTTTCTAACAAAAAGTGGAAATCCATCATCTCGTTCAGCGCATTAGAGACAGGAAGGGCAGCGGCAGCAGCCTGGGGTCCAGTGGCAGAGAGACTGGATCTGCATTCATAATGAAACCTCTTGACGTGCGCTGACCTGCTGCTGTAAGCCACAGAGAGTGTAACACCCCTGACTTCGGCAAATGGAAGCCATATGAGGGTGGAGGGCAGCAGAGGCCTCCTCACAGAGGGTCTTTGTGGCAGAAGCTGGTAGTAGTGAAAGAGAATACACAGATCATTTAGATTTATTTGTTTGAATGTGGGACAAAAGATGTCTCTTCACCTCATAGTCTGCTATGCTCTATACACTGAGAACTAAAACGTAGTTTTATTTTTTACCAGCAATATTTGTACATGTGGGTGCCCCCACTCCTCTGCACGTTCGCTTACAGAAGAGCCTTGTTACCAACCTGTTAAGTCTGCTGTTAATAAAATGCTCTTTTCATAGCAGCCCTCTGCAACCACCCAGTTGGCCTGCACACAAGTATGTAACCAAGTAGCCCGTGGTTACAGGGTCCGGTCTGCACACAGTGGCTCAGAGAAACACTGACGTAAAAGCTGGCCCTCACATCAACAGCAGCAGCAGCAGGAAGGAGGTTTTGCTCCAAGAGAGCAGGGTCACCTTTTAAAAATGCTGAACCTTAGAAATTAAGGGATTAAACATCTCTAATTCCTGAAAGTTGTTTTTAAAAGCCTTGAATTCAAGCTGAAAGTCTACACTTCAATCACACCTTGATTGATCTAAAATTCACTGCGGTGGTGTACAGAAGCAAAATTACAAAAGTTGTACCAATTTCCAAATACATATGGACCTCACTGCAACAAGATTAGGATCCTCGCCTATAGAAGATCATTTATTCCTTTCTTTCTGTTTGGTTTTATTCACTGGTTTGTAACATTTCTGCATCTCTGTGTGCTGGAAATCTTTTTATTTAAAGAAAATACAAATATCAGACACCAACTATACCTTCAGGATAAACTGGTATGTAATGCGTTAAGGCTCTTGAGCTTTTTGCGTTGTTTTCAGGCAGTAATTTTTCACTTTCTCATTGAATATTATCCCTGCTGAAACAGCACATACATGATTGTCATTTAATCTGCAGTCCTCTTTGCATTTGCTTTGATGTCAGAGTGAGAGTGTAACAGGGTGGCAGTTCAGTCAGTGGCTTTTATTATGATTAATATGACATGAAAGGATTATACTGTTCTACAGAAAGTATTCACTCTTTTACTGTTTGCATGGAGATGGTTGATTGGATGGAGATTTAATTTGAAATGAATAAAACCATAGCAATGATTATGGGAAGAAAACAGTATTTTTTTTTTAAGTAAAAAATAAATAATCCACATTATAAAGGTTTAGAATACAGCTAATAAATTTAGTTTATTGGTTAAATGTAAATGTAAATTTTATAAAAGTGTATGACACAAAAAGTTGTTTGTAATTGATGAGGCAAAAATGATGCAGTGATAAACATTAAAAAACTTCTGAATGTGGCAAAACTGAATAGTTTTTATAACCTTCATCTTTTGTTCTTCACTTCTGTAAGGCCTCCTGTCCTGACTTCTGTTGTGTTTCATGGTTGATACCTTCAGGCAACAGTCAGAATTTCCATGTTCTCCATGAGCCTGAAAGCTTACTTCTAGTTCTCCAGTTTTTCTCTGTAGTCCAATGCTCAGATTGACTATACAAAGTTGTGAGTGTGAAGGAACAAAGCTTTTAGTTCACTACCTGAGAAAGTATAAGGCCAGACTGTTTGATGCTAGATCCCATCAGCATGTAAGTACTGTAGAACAAGACACTGAACTCCACAAGCCCACGAGCCATATGAACCATAGAATATGAATATTATATTGAATATTAGTTCTTTTATTTAAAACTAAATCAATTAAAAAAGGGACGAATGTTAAAAAAGCCCCGGTGCAAGTGGCTTGCAAAGTCATTGCCAACCCAGTCAGACTCATAAGAAAGCAACCTATGGCTTTGGTAGCCCTGCTGGATTCAGATACCAGCTTCTAAGATTACACGGAAACAATCCAATTGCCAGATGTGTTTGCTAGATACTAAAACTTTTTAAACCTTGCCAGACACAAAAGGTTTTCCAGTTTTCCACTCGTAGATCAAACATGGTTGCCAGACTCTAATCACTATTATCAGCCCACAACAGGCACCCAAGGGCCTTTCCCAGAATCCTCTGGAACTGCAGCCCGATGTTGAAGAAGATGATTCTATCTTTTTCCCGTTCCAATTTGCAAAGTTGAGGTCTGAGGTCGAGGCTTATTACTCCCAGTAGTTCTCCTCTGTCTTCCTGCCTGTTGACCTGAGACCTGAAGTTTAGGGTGGGACTTTTCTTCAAAACTCACCTTCTTCCTCTTTGCCCTTACCTGCTCTGTGCAGCTCTCTTTCATGCTTCTCATTATGGAGGAGTAAAGGGTCTTGCTTCCCAGCAGTCCTCTTCCCCGTTCCTGCTTTTTGAAAAGCAGAGGTCTGGGGTTGAGGGAGCAGCCTCTTCTTATCACTGTCCACAAAAGGTACCAGTGGAGTGGGGGAAAGACTGCCAACAAGAGTAGTGACAGGAGCACGTAAGGCAACTCTCCATCCCTGCCAGAAGTCTTCTTCTGTGAAATTCTGGACAAGAGAATGAGGCTGACCTTTATCATCTTCTAAGTCCTCATCCATGGAGTTGTACCCAGAATCCTTGTTGGTCCAGTAAAAAGAACCACTGCTTTAAAAAATTAAATACTATAGTAAATATCACACAATATTTCAATCTTATCAGACAGACTAACTACAAGATTTGTGATGATTAAACAAAACAGTTTGTTTTGAAATTCTAAAAAACATTTGTATCCTCTGCTTAAGCTGTGAAAAAAAAACATAAAAAGAGTTCATTAAGGTGAAAAAACTTTAAGACCAGATGATTACCAGCTGACCGCAAAAAAGGCTACTTTATACTGACAAAAGTATTTGCTAGTCTGCCTTCACACACATATCAACCTGAGTGACATCCCCTTCTTAATTCATTGGCTCGTTTTTGGTATGTTTTTTGTTTTTTAGTATTATTGGCACCATCGCTAGAGGTCGCTAACGATCCTTTTCTCTAGAGGGATTTTTTTTGTGCTTCCTTCGACTAAGTGTGCCTCATTGGCTCATGTGATTTTTTTGCGTTACGCCTTCCAAGGAAGTTCGCCTTTTTGATTGGCTGTTTCACATGCTCGTCGGCCTATGTCAACTCGAGAAAAATAAAAAGATTGGTTTCACATGCAAACTGTCAAAGGACGGAAGAGAGCCGATGGCAGTGGTAAATCTTCCAGTAATACCGTGAGTTCACACTTTTGTCCTAAAGCCCTGAGAACCGAAACATGATTGACATGTATCTAGCGTTACCAATGACAACTGCTGGGCTAGATGGAATGTGCTTCACATGCAGACAGAATGGCCTTGGGGAGACTTGTTTACATTGTCGAGCCAGATAGCTGAATGCTAACATTAGCTAAATGTCAAAATGAAAAATGAGAAAATGAACGGTACCTAACGATTATTTCTTCACCGAGTGAGGCTTTTGCATTCAATCAGCTTTAGCGGTGTTTGGTTTAAATGTGGATATTAATGAGGAATCACTGTATCATACACGTTTATGTAGACTGCATTGCGGGACAAGTCCTTTTGCCATACAAACGTATTTAAAGTAGCATCCCTACATGTCAGGGGTAGTTGATGTGAACTATCCGTTACTTGGCTCTCTCCCGCCTTGGGTGTTATATTCATGTAGTTAAACCTGTCAGGCCTTCTTCCAACTGAAACCTGAGCTGCTAAAACGTGTTTCTCCATGCTAATAATGCAATCTCTTCACGTCTTAGTAACACTGTGTTTAGCTGTGTCAGTAAAGCAGGGGCAATTCCGAGGTTGTTTTTACTGACACACGGAACTAAAACCCGGTTTGGTGGAGCCCACTGTAAACAAGAAAACTATATTAAAAAATAATACGTTCTTTAAAATTGGTTTTCGATATCTTGTGCTGTGCCCTTGTAACGATGGTATTACATGAAAAGGGGCGCTGGAAATAGTTTTGTATAAGTTACTTTCTCCACTGTTGTGGAAAATTGGTATTTAAATCATTGAGGAACAAAGTAGCAACACTGCAGTGGAAAATCACAGCGTTAAGCAGAATTGAATTAATACAAGTACAGTGTAAAGTAAATGCAGTCATCATGCACAACCAGCTACTTGCCAGTATAATTTTGGATCACCAATGGGCACAGGTCATTAAAATAATAACTTGAAAATTAATTGAGTGGAGCCCAAAGTACAACATACACCACAAAATACAGTAGAGTAAAACTACAAGTATATCTAATGTGTACTTAAGTATAATACCTGACTAAATGTATTTGTCTCGTTAAATATGTCTAATGTGATATTGAAATTCATTTGTTTAGGTCAGAGCAGGGACTGATGGTGGATAAATCATCTGATAGTTTTGTCTATAAACTGAAAACATTACCTGACAAAGGTCTTGTTTTCTCTGACAACAGACCAGCACGAATGGCATTGTGTTTATTATCATTTATTACAAAGAAAAGCATCGATTCTCATATTTCACTAGCAGGGACCAAGAAATATTTCGCCCTTTTTTTTTTTTTTTTTAGAAATTGAACATCAGTGCTGTACTTTAAGTGTCAACTGTTTAAGACAAATTGAGTTATTCTCTTTTTTTATACGCTAACTAATTGGTAATAAAGTCAGTGTCGCTAAGCAGTAACGCTGATCACATGTAAAGTATTAGTTTATCTCAAATCTTCCATACATTACCATCTCATAACCATCTGCTCACCGCAGGGAAATTTTTAAATTTATCATGCCTTCTCTAAAAAAAATAAACTTGAGTCAAGAGGAGAAGATTTGTTCCCTTTATAGAGAAGAAAGGAAGGTTTGTATTCTCAGCTCTTCAGTTGTGTTGCTATCAGCAACAAAAGCATTTGGCAGTAAAAAGTATCTACACACAGTTGTGGCCTGAACCTCTACCGTTGACTGTGTTGTGGCTCCTCATTAAACCCCATTAAGGAAACCAGAAACTCAGTGATATGAAAAGTATTTTTTATCTAAACAGGTTCTCATCCAGACTGGGGAGTCTGAATGTTCTGCTTAAGTCAAAGTCAAAGCCGCAGTTTGTGAGACATAAATCCCCAAAATCAGGAAAATGGTAACTATGAAGAAACGTAGTGCTGATGAGGCTGGTTACAAATGAATTCTTGACACTTGGCCGCTTTGTTGAGTTTGAGCCAGCTTCCTCCTCCTAGTCGGAGTTGGTAGTGCAGTGTTATCTGTAAAGTACCGTATTTTCCGCACTATAAGGCGCACTTAAAATCCTTTAATTTTCTCAAAAATCGACAGTGCGCCTTATAATCCGG
>VUQG01036526.1:0-13202 GCA_015106755.1 Etia nguti
AAAAAAAAAAAAATTTTTTTTTTATATATTTTTTTTTTTTTTTTTTTTTTTTTTTTTTTTTTTTTACTTCACTTTATCTGAACTCAGCTTTTAGCTTTGCTGGTATCTGACTCACAACAACAACAAGCATTAACACAAAGCAAACTAGTTTGTATACAACAATTTAGTTTATGTACGACTAAATTGTTTTTCCCGTTACATTTAGGGCACAGAATTGTTGGCATGAAAAATATCTTGTAGGTGAACCTGTTACTGACATAATCAGTATTCAGGTATTTGCAATTTGCTAGATATACTCACAACATTTCCTGTGATAGATCCCATTCCAAATCATTGATCCCATTCCAAATCCATTGATCCCATTCCAAATCAAGAACCAGTTGGACTTCCTTAAGAACATTTTCTGTTCCAGCTTTTCCAGCAGGAGTTTTAATAGACAAAGTGGGATTTTTCAAATTTCATGCTTAAGATACATCCAAGTTACAGGTGCACATAAGTCAAATATAATTTTTTTTTGGTTAAAATCTGTATTTTTAAACTTCAAACTATCAGTAACAACATTGGTAATTATTGATTGATATTGTTATTGTCATATTGTTTTTTCTTATTTAAACTGGCATGTGAAATCAGTCATCTAGAGCAATCCTAATTATGATGCAGTTTAAAGCTGCAGGTTTGCAGAAAGACATTTAAAAACTTAATAATATCCAGCAGTGTTCCTAAAATATGACAATGAAATTTAGAATTACAGAAATATTCTAAATGTAGTTTCCCCTTTTCCCTTTTTTTGTGTATGTATGTTTCAGCTGGAAGGGAAGGTCCAGCAGGGCGAGAGAGACTTTGAGCAGATCTCCAAAACCATCCGCAAAGAAGTCAGCAGGTTTGAGGTGGGTGGATGGGAATGTGAATATGAATCAGTGAACTGTTAAATGACGGAATGAAGTGGGCAAACGAATATACTTTTTGTCATTTTCTAACAGAAAGAGAGAGTGAAGGACTTTAAAACGATCATTATCAAATACCTGGAGTCTCTGGTTCAGACACAACAGCAGGTAAACAAAACTATTAGTGACATTTTCATTATAACTAAAATACTCAAGAAACAGTCTTTAAATATAAACTTTAAATTAAAAAACAAACCTTTGTGTTAAACACTGTAAATATCATGTATTGATATAAAAATTAAAAATGTTTAATTTTCATTTGAAAAAGATACATATTTTTTGTGAAAACTGTCTGAAAATTGCACTTTTTAAAAAATAATTACATATTTAGAATATAACATAAAATAAATTACATATCTGAGTACTGGGGACTGATGTCAAGCTATAAATGTTGGTGCTTTTTTATTTGACAAGAAAAAGATTAAAAAATGAATTCTAATTTAAAATATAAAAAGGTATATGCTTTATAAAAATATTTATCACTTGTCTCCATTTTAATTGTTATTTTGGGCACAGTTATGCAGTTTCAAGTAAGGAAATACAAACCAAAAAACAAAGCAAAAACAACAAAACTGGCACCTACAGGTTTCTGTACAGTGTGGATGAAATAAACAATACAAGTTTTACATAAAAATGAAACAAAATGCATGTTTGGCTCCTTGATAACTGAATAACTCTTCACTTTTTTCCTCTTTCAGCTGATAAAATACTGGGAGGCTTTCTTACCTGAAGCCAAGGCAATCTCATAGAATCCGATCTACACACAGACAGTCCCGACTGGCTCTGGTCAAACTACACTACCCATAATGCACATGTCCTCCTGGGTCCTTCCTGCTCCTCCTTATTAAGCTCAGAGTAAAGAAGAGAAGTGAGGCAGCAAATCAGCTGAAATCTGATAAAGTTCACAATGTTTAACTCCTGCTTTTTTTTTTTTTTCCCCGTCCCTACGCTGTGCTGCGTTCATGTCACAACCGACGCTTTAGAACATTTCGAATAATACCTTTGGAATGCTGATACACCAAAACTGATTTCTGAGTTCCCTTATTAATTTTATTTAAGTCTAAAATCTGCAGGGAGCGATTCTTTGGGTTGGAAAGTCGTATTTCCGTATGAATGTGAACGCAGCACGGGTTATGGCCCTGGTGATTTTTATTTTAATTTTTTTTAAACATTCAGGTTGATTTTGTTTCTTTCCTCATTGTACATGAAGGAAAAGGTGATTGAAGAAAGCTATTTAAGGGCTTTTTACACAATAATGATCAATATTCAAACTTTTAACTAAAGAAAGTTTTTTTTTTTCTCCATAAGCTTAGCATTTGAAAGCATGTTTCCACCTTAAAAATGTGGAACGTAATTCACATATCTTTGAGTTTTGAACTGACAAAAAAAGATATTCCCTTAAATTAATAAATAAATGAAAAATAAATTGGTGATAAAAAAGGAATTCATAAGAACAGTTTACTTAAAAAAAGCAATTCGCTCCTCTCAACCGAAATATTGTGTCTTTAGTTAAATGAAGGTATTTACATTTCATTTCCTTTATGGTTTTCATAGCAGAATTAACTGCTATACAATCTTTCTGCCATTCCTAGTGTCCTGTGGGGATTTTAGTTGGGGAAAAATGAACAGGACCCCTATGCCAGCTTACCTTATCACCAGTTAAATTTCATCCAGTTTAAGTCACCAGTTTATTTTACTGAAGGAAGTTTTTACCAATTTTTTTTTAAACACTTCAAACCGCTGAGTCAGAGAGTTTGGAACATGAGCTGTGAAACCGATCCAGAGTAAGTGATCGAGGATGACCGACTGCATCGTTTCTGTGTATTGTGTCTTGTTACCTCCTGTCACTTGTTCTTTCACTTCCTCTCATTCCTTTCAGAATAAGAGCCTGTGTTTTTGTTGCTGTATGATCGCAAGTGAAGGCAACATTTTCTGTTTCTGTCCTCTCTGAGCCAACAAGAGCAGAGAAGGAAGACTCTCACATTCTGGTTTGGTTCATTACTGTTCTCAAGAAATTATGGATGGAATTTTCTGGGAAAAAAAACTTTTAGACAGTTTTTTGGGCAGTTAGTTTGACACCCTTTTGAATATGAATAGAGACTGATACGCAACTTTTCAGTGGACACTGTGGCATGATGAAATACTTTCTTCTTTTAATATTTTCCACCTTTTCTTGACAAATTTACCAAATTTCTTGGCTATCTATAAGTCAAAATTTCAGATTATCTGAAAATCTAATGTGAATCTACAAGAGCTGAAATCTTAAATGACACATTAGTAGCCATAAAAAAAAATGTGAACCTTGATTTTACTACGACTTGAAATCATTATACGAATAAATGATAATGCAAGAATGCCCCTCTGTGGCAGATTTTCTCTATCGCTGTGAAATCATGCTTAATATGTGGTTAAATAGTACCTTATGAAGCTTCAGTGTGAACTGGGCCTTGGTGGTTTTCTTCCTGCTGCTCATGTTTAGCCCAGAGAGGAGACTTTAAGGTTTTGAGTTTTAAATTTAACAAGAACTGATTAAATCAATCAGAAACTGCTTGTTAGTATCTCTGAGTTTTGGATGCTTGTGGTGCTCCAAGCTCTTCATTACAGATGAAGGATTTCCTTTAGGGAATGATAATAAATCTGAAATTCAGAGCATCTGAGTAGTTTCAGGCCTGGTGGAAGTGAGACTTTGTCAGTTGACTGAGTAGGTGTCCGTCCAGAGATCAGCCTCAGACTGTGAGATTTATTTTTTACTCTATGTTAAGGTGACGACTCCAACTTAAAAATCCTGCAGAATATGACCTTGATTTTATTTTTTGTTGAATTCAAACAACACTTTGCTAACCAACATCTCAAATCTGTCATAAAATCTACAAATCAAATATTTTAGCTTACTTGATTCAAGCAGAAGGTAGAACTGGAATTACTTTTCTTCTTTTGGTGCTCAGCCCACATTACTCCTCAGTCTTAAATTCTACAAAACTATGTTGATTGTTGTGTTTTTGTTCATGTTTTATTCCTCATTTTTTGCCACCAAATGATGTGCAATGGTTGAGAACTAGTTAATTTTAGGTTTTGTTTTTTTGTTTTCTTTTTTTTTTCACTGATGATGAAATGCTTTATCTGCTGCAATTTTTTTTAAAGCCATTTTGGTTTTGATGTGACATTCCTGAAGTGTGACAGAGCAGACATTTGAGTACAATAAAGGAATGTATCTCATCCATGGTTGGACTGGGTTTGAATCATTTATCAGTATCTGATTGGTTAAGCATCACTTTATTGTCATTTTGAAAGTAAACCTAGCTTTTAACTTATTGTAAGGCTTGTAAAAGCTTACTGCTGTGATTATATATCAAACATTATGTATAGGTCAGATAATAAACTGAGGTTAATTGATTCAGTAAGATTGTTATACATTGTTACATTACATTAAGTGTATCATTAGTATGAGTTTTTTAGTGTTTCATGTGCTTTTTCCTAAAGACTTTAGAAAAGTATATTTAAATCAAGCTCAAAGAGGTCATTCAAACCAAATTTATACTCAGGTTTTACATTTAGGTCAGTTTTTGCAGCATATTCGATACATTTATTTCAAACAAATTGATCCAAATACTGTAAATCAAAACTGCAGTTAGAGTGCATTAAATATAAGAAAAATCAAGGTTAGTTGAATATCCTGTGATATACCTGGACCACTGCTTCTCACTCCAAATTCTCTTTCACAGACATAGTTCTCAGTGTGTTTTATCAAAGAACAACATCTAAGTTTCCAGATATATTGTTTACCAAATATTCATCAAATGTTTGCTAAATTTAATTAATTAAATATAATATTTATTGCATATAACATATAGTTTATTGAGGGAAAGAACTTAAAAGCCAGTGGTTAAATCCTATAATACTGTTATAAGTGGGCTACAAAATATCCTTATCCTTATGTAAAAACTAGATTTATTTCTTTTTTAGAAAATTAAACCTTCACTCATTGAAATACTAATAAATTGGAAGGTTATCGGATGATGTTACAAGACTTTTTTTTTCTATAATTTTTTTAACTGTTATATTGAAAATCAAGTTACCATAAATAGCTCCCTGTCTAATAAAGGGTTAATTTAACAAAAAACCCAATATCAGTGCTAACTAGGAGTCATTAATTATTACCGGAGGTTCGTCTACTGTTGCTTTTTTCTAGATTAACATTTACACCGTTCTCAGACACAGACTCTAGAAGCCACATCATACAGCTTCAAAAATCAAAGTCTAAACACAGTATATAAAATAATGATCAAGTACTCTTTGCACGTGCTGTTGTGTAAACTTAATTAAATGTACTAAATTAAATGGTTGCCATTATCTTTATGAAACTCATCAACACTGCAGTAGCAAAAGGTGATTCCAGTGATTTTGGCTCGTGTCCTTGCCTACACTCAGTCAGTCCTCAGCTGTCCTCTGTCACATGTGTTTCTCTCCTCCGGCTCAGGTTTGTCATCCAAACAGTTGTTTTCTCAGAAGCTCGAAGTGATAATCAGGGTGCCGAGACTGAAAACGATTCACACAGCCTGTCAGGAGGCTTCACGCCAGCTCTGCTTATACAGAACAGAATGAGCACAGAGGGAGAGTGATATCAAAAGTGGGCTGTGCAGTACTTTGCATCGTGGCTGTGACAGGATTGACTAGCTGTCATATTCAGCTTTCAGGTTTCAGCAGAGGGCAAACAAATTCACACTTGACTATATTAAGAGACACCATAGCAAATATTTACACCCACTCTGTCTGTGTAAGTGGTGTTTTCATTCATTTCAGCATTTGTTTGACATACGTTTATCTTTTAAAAAGAATTACCAGCTGTGATAACATGGTTGGCTGTGTTATCACCTTTTGATTGTGTGTGTGTGTGAGTGAGTGATAGCAAAAGACGCCTACTGCAGTATGAACTGCCTCATTCTTGGAGCCAGAAGTGATAAAATTTGAACAGGGCGGTGAAGTAACACCCGTGAATCTTGCTTGGTTACAGTTACATGCACTATATAGACAAAAGGACCGGGCCATCTATACATTACTCCTACAGAAGCTGCTCAGCCATGGAAACCCATGCCATGAAGCTCCTGATGCACAGTCTTTGTACTGATGTTAATGCCAAAGGAGGTTGGAACTGCAGTTACTGAGCCAGCCGAGCATCGGCGACACTACGAACCTCAGCACTAACTTTGCGTGGTCTGCCTCTTTGTGGCTGAGTTGCTGTGGCTGCCGAACACTTCCACTTCTCACTGATAACACATTTGATCATGGATATCTAGACAGGATGAAATTTCATGAACTGACTTGTTCCAACTGTGGCATCCCATGGTCAAATTTAGTGAACTCTTTAAAATGACCCATTGTTTTACAAATGTTTATAAAGGCAGACTTTATGGCTATGTGCCCAATCTTATACACTTATGAAAGGAAGGAACTGGAAACATGTGAATTCAAAGATTAAGAGACAGATGAGACACTTCAGATTAAATTATAAATTAAGAGACACGATGCTTTTGTTGATATAGTGTATCTACTAATCAGAGCAAAATAAAAGATGTATAAAATCTCACCACCAAAAAAATAATCAAAGACTTCTTACATGGATTGTCTATAGCTGACCCCAGAGCAAGATGTCTGTTTGCATACACATGGAATGTAATCTGGAACTTTTAATGATTTCTTTGAACTGTTTTTCCCCCCAGGGTGGGGTGGTTATACAACATGTATCTTTAATGAACCTGCTGTATGTCTGAATTTATTTTAGATTTTATTTTGTTTTTTTGTTGTTGTTTTTTTTAAGTTGGTAAAGATCTGTGGTGTATAATCATTTGATTACAACTGTATTTGCATAAAAAAAATGCCCCAAAAGGCAAAAACAAACACAGTAAAACATTTCTGATTAATGACTTGAATTAGTGGAGATGAAAACCAGGAGAGACCTAACTGTAGTTACCTGTATCAGCATTCAGTGCTCTCTTCATGTAGCCACACCCTTAATAATGCAAAACTTTAAGTCTTGATGATAATTTTACTGGATAGATTAGTGTGATGGAAACTTGCCACTTTAACATGGGAGTCTACTGGGATTGACATGATTTTGGAGGCAGTGTGTTGTGGTCATTCGAGGAACTACAGTTTTTGACACATACACGGTGATTTGTGGTTGTCACTCTGCTGTGTCACGTCACCAAGTTTAGCTGCAGTAAAAACCACTGGAACCACTGCTGTGGTCTTCTCTCAGGTTGAGAATAATGCAGGTAAACCTGCACGCTTAACCTTCCCACTATCAATTTGCCTGAAGAGTAATGGTTCATCCAGTTTTCCAGCTTCACCTCCACCTCTAGAAATTTCACCCTGACTCCAGAATAATGTGTCTGCATCTGTTTTCCTTGCTCATGCTAACCTCTCGCTCTCACATGACTCTAGAATAATGTAGATGTATTTATTTTCACACTCCCCGCCTCGACCCCCGTCGCTATCAATCTGGCCTTAGAATAATGTAGGCACATCTGTTGTGCTCACCCTCCTAACCCCTCAATTTCCCCACCACTTCAGGATAATGTAGGTGCATCTATTATCTCCGCTCACACCAGCGCTGCTGTCTACGACCCGTTTTCAGAATAATGTAACTGCATTTACAAAGAACAGGCCTCCCCTCCTAACCTCGCATGTTATCTAACAGGGTTAGGAAATAAATAAAAGGCTGTGCATGTAAACCTAGAAATGCAGCTTGAAAACTGTGCAGGGGAATAAATTTTTTCGGCTAATCAGCTGCACTAAACCGTCACACCATCGCAGGTTTCCATATTCTCTCCTGTGCCAACTTCAACTTTCCCCCCCTTTTTTCCCCTCCAGGGACACCAACACAGACGAGGTGCAAGGAGGGAAGAGAATGGAACAAAAAGCACTCAGAAGCAGATAACAGTGTTGTTGCGGCCTCACCCCCGCCTTTTATTTATCATATCTCCAAATGGCGGTGTAGCTGTTGTGCTGTGGTCAGGATACAGTGACCTTAGTTGATCAACTACCCCCCTCAGCAGCCTGATAAGAGGGCTAATATAACAGCTAGCGAGTGGGGAAGGCTGTACTGTAATTATTTCTGCGCTGTCAGAGGGGGAACGGACCGAGGCCCTCGTGCCGATTCAAATCTGAGGGGAAACTAAAAAAGAAGCGGAGGAGGTGGTGGAAGTAAGGAAGGGCCACAACAACAACACCAGCGAGACAAATATCAGCCAGGCGCCACGACACGCTTGAAATTGGACCAGTTTGTCATGCACAGAACTGCCACACACACACACACACACACACACACACACACACACACACACATACAGACACATCTGTGAGACCATATAGGACTTAATTCAAACTTTACTGGTAACACAGAAAACACTCACAGTTAGATGCGTGAGAAATGTAGAACTTCAGTCCTCACTTGGATGCTGAAGTACGCACAGATATAGCCTACCTTATACAAACTCTTTGATTCACATGGGTCCAGATCCACATGGGGCTAAGAAACTGTGTTTCAGTAAAAAACACAGTTTCAGTAAAATTCAGTGAAATAAAAGAATTAAAATGGCAAATGAGCAGTTGTTGGATTTGCATATATCCATGGAAATTTCCAACTTGGCAAGTTTATATTTGTCAACTAAATATTGTTTACTCTTTAACTTTTCACATATTCTTTAAAGATATGTTCAATCGATTACAATCTATTATGTTGAAACGAAAGAAACTAGTTATGTTTTCTCTTGAAGTTCCACCCTCTGTGAGGTACAACACTTAAGTCGTACCTCAGAATAGCCTCCCGAGGTTACTTTGGAGTCATCCAGCTGGTCTTGAAACTAGGAGGCAGCATATTTTCAAAGAAAGCACTAAAGACATTGAATGGGCTGAGTCCTGGTTTTCTGTATCCCCTTGAGACAATTTACTAATTTCACTTACTGTTGCAGTCGCACTTTATCTTCCTAAGATCTCTTAAAATCACAAAAATTCAAGTTAAATTTTTGATATAAATCTTCCGTAAGGACTTGTGGCGTTGCAATTGAGGTCCAGCAGTGTGTTTTTCAGTAAGAAAAAAAGAAAAAAAAAAAAAACTGTGTAAAATGTATTAGCTAAGCAAGGTTCCAGTTTATCAAGAGGTGGAAATGAGGGAGCAGGAGTTCAGGAGCACAAAGAGATGATGAAAATATACATGTACAAATGTTAAATGCTCACAGATTGAAAGAGCTATTTGGGATTTTGAAAGTAAAAGTAACTTATAAGTGTACTGCAGTAGGTACGTGGCTGGTCTCTGGTCACACACATAAAACACTGTCTTGGCCATTGTATTCAAGACGGCAAGCGAAACATGGCGGCTTGCACAAACTGGAACCTGCTTTGATGTATTTTTAAAGGATTGATTCCAAGTTTATGTGAATGCATCACTGCCCTGGAAGATCTATGAGTACAGCTGTTTTTTTACTTGTATAAATTAGGAACTTATCTATTACTTAAAACATCTTGTGGTTGTTATCCAAATTACTCAAACAAGTAGGCATACTGTATGTCCCAATGAGTTTTGGGTTTAAAATTAGCTGTATTATATGGCAGAAAAAGATATTTTAGAAATCACCAACCATCAAACTCTGAACTCACCTAAATTCTACTTAAAACTTTTACTATTATGACCTTGATAATTTTTGGCTTTACTTGTCACCGCAAATCAGCTTCACTGAACTGGACTAACATTAGCTTCTCATCAAAATATGGTACCTTCTGGCTGTAGAAAACAGGATGGTAATGACCACAAGGTTAAGGTGTGGTTGTAAAACCTACACATCAGAAGGGCGTGGTACCCTAGTTCCTTCCATCTTTTAAATATAGTCTATGGAAATAGTCTATTAAAGCAAACTCTAAAGCTTTTAATCTAGTTATTCAAGTGCAGGTGGAGCAGGAAAAAATGGGAAAATATATAGTGCTGGAATCTTTTTGCATCCTTGCTCTTTTCTTTGTTTTTTCCCTCATGTTCTTCTCTTGACAACATTCTTGCATGTATGTCTGTCTCTCTCTGAGCACTCTCTGTATTTACACACTCGTTGTGCGTATGTCGACCAGCTGATGGAAAGTGCTTCAAGACTTTGTTTAGGAACATTTCTCTGCTCTTTGTTCTATTCCATCTGTCATATATAATTTAACTTGACACTGAAAACCTGATCACAATCAGACATTTTAATAAAAGTCATGTAATTATTTTTTTCTAACTCCAGGGTGAATTATGAGCAAATTTCTCAACCTGAAACTCAGCCAAGTTTATTTGACCTTGAAAACAACAAGCCCAAAGCCACTTTGTAGAGACTGCAGCATATAATTGTTAACAAACCAAAAATAAAAAGAGTGTCAATTGTGGCTTTTATTGTGAAGCTGGGAGGATGTATGGGCTAGCGTCCCTCTGTGATAGATGACATGATACCCAGCTTTCCTGATTTCGCAAATTTCTATGAAATGTGTCCTGAGTTCATGAAGGCGAGCAGATAAGAGACTGGAAGAGGTTTGCCGGCCAATAGAATTCATCCATTTCTTCCTCTTATCTGCTGATAGTGGAGGACCCTCTCTCCCCTTCTTTGCACTCCTTCCTTCCTCTCCTTTCCTTTGCTTCTTCATCACTTTCCTTTTCCGTTAGTCTCCTTTTTACTTCTTTCTTTGCTCTTCTTTCATCTTCCTCTTTTTGTCTTTTCTCTTCATTTCCTCTGTCTTGTCACAGATCTGTTCTTGTTCTCATCCTCCTTTCTCCTTTCTTGTTCTTCTTTGTCTTACCTCACACTTATATTCCACCTTAAATAAAGGTGACAACACCACCACAAACTTTAATTGCACATATTCACACAACTGCTAGAAGTTGCTTACCTTTAAATGTCACCAGACACATAATCAGGTGCTTGCAGAAGCAACTTATTACAAACAGAATCATCTTTATCTTAATTAATAAAAAATTAGCAGCATAAACTGATGAAAAACATCACTGAAGTTTTAAAGGCTTTTAACTTGTTGTGCAAATCAGTTTCACACAAGTCCAGACATAAGAAGGAACAGGAATTACCAGAGGATATTCAAAAGACTGAGCTAAATATAAATATGCATCCCTTGCTGGTATATAATACACTAATACGAGAGTGCACCACTTGTCTAAACAATGCTGCAGACCAAGTGCCCTCCTGCAGCAAGATAATGCATCTCAGCCACACCACACAAACTTATCTGGGGGAAAAAATCTAAAATAAGTTACCAAATATATGTGGATGAGTGTTCATAGTAAAGTCTGTCTGTGGAAACAACTCCACTGATAGTGGGCAGAGTTTGGATGCAGTTTTAAACTTTTATCCTAAAATATTCATTTTAGAAAGAAATGTGTGTGTGTGAAACTGTGTTTTCTAACTTCACAAAACCCCCACTACAAAACAGAAATGTAGAGTACGGCCACAGCAGTGGTAGCTAACTGCTGCATTTCTTCAGTGTATTTGGCAGACCTCACCCCTGATTCACTCTTTGTGTTTTACTGAAAAACAGGTTCCAACTGTTTGTCTCCAAAATCCTCAGAGACTCAGAGCTTCCGGTAAAACTGCCAGCACTGCCGTTCGGCAGTCTGAGACACTAGATCTTCTTTAAGACACTTCAACTCTTTTTTTCTGTCTTTCTGTTTTTTTAGGGTTCCTTAAAACAACATTGATTGTTTCCCGCAATGACTTTCTGTCGCTGTGGTAATGATTATGCAGATGTGGCACAACCTTTCCGTTTGACGGGCGGTTCCCACGGGGAGAGGCGGTGACACCACAGTTGTTGCCACGCCGACAGGCACCCGACACGATCCCTCCCCTCCCCTTGTCTGCTCCACCCGACCCTCCTCCTTGTGCTTAGTCGGGCCTTCTGGATGCTGAAGAAGGTGATGGAGGAGTGGGATGCTCTGCTTGCATTAAAACCTGGAGCTGCTCACATAAAACTGTGAAACATGTTTCCTGAAATGCTCTGTAACACCATAATGTCACAATCAAAATGACCAAAAAAAAAAACCTAAACCAAACCTATTCAGTGCATTTTTAATTCTAATATTGTATCTAGTCTGCCATAATTGTCTTAGATTGTATTTTTTGTAGTTTACAATATAAATCATAAACCTTAAAAAAATGTCAGGGCAGGGGGGAATGAAACACTCCAATGTGTGTGTGATGATATGGTAGAAGATAAAATGTCATAAGTTAAACGTAAAATCCCCTTTGGGTTTAAATCAGTTAATTCAATTAAACATACATTGTAATTTTAACAAAATTACTAACTCAATTGCCCAGTATTACAGAATATTTTTATACTCTTTTCATTGCATTGTTATGTGTTGGCATCAGGTAGGTTTTTGAAAATCATTGTTTGTGTGAAAATATTTTTCAACAACTTTTATTTCACTGCATTTCTAAAATCCTGCAAACTACAAAATTATCCACAAGATTTTCTATAAAAGAATTTAAAGAATATATGGATGTATTCAGTGTTTTTACTCTTTTACACATTTTGTAAAATACGTCCATATTCAATTCAATTCAGTTTTATTTATACAGCGCCAGATCACAACAACAGTCGCCACAGGGTGCTTTACATTGTAAGGTAGACCCTACAATAATAGATACAGAGAAAAAACCCCTATGAGCAAGCACTTTGGCAACAGTGGGAAGGAAAAACTCCCTTTTAACAGGAAGAAACCTCCGGCAGAACCAGGCTCAGGGAGGGGCGGGGCCATCTGCTGCGACCGGTTGGGGTGAGAGAAGGAAAACAGGATAAAGACATGCTGTGGAAGAGAGACAGAGATTAATAACAGGTATGATTCAATGCAGAGAGGGCTATTAACACATAGTGAGTGAGAAATTTGATGGAAGAAGAAATACTCAATGCATCATGGGAATCCCCCAGCAGTCTACACCTATTGCAGCATAACTAAGGATTCAAGGTCGCCTGATCCAGCCCTAACTATATGCTTTAGCAAAAAGGAAAGTTTTAAGTCTAATCTTAAAAGTAGAGATAGTGTCTGTCTCCCGAATCCAAACTGGAAGCTGGTTCCACAGAAGAGGGGCCTGAAAACTGAAGGCTCTCCCTCCCATTCTACTTTTAAATACTCTAGGAACAACAAGTAAGCCTGCAGTGCGAGAGCGAAGTGCTCTAATAGGGTGATATGGTACTACAAGGTCATTAAGATAAGATGGGGCCTGATTATTTAAG
>VUQG01036532.1:0-11676 GCA_015106755.1 Etia nguti
TGCAATGAAGAAATACAGAGAAAAGAAAAGAAAAGAAAAGGAGGTCTAAGGGAGGGGACGATGGTTTAGCTGAAATAGAAAGAGCAAAGAAAGCAGGAGGATGAGCATGAGAGAGATTTACGGTAGACTGAACAGGGACAATCGGTCTATATGATTGGAGGAAGCCATTGTAGAGAGCTCAGATTTTAATGGTACTCTGTGGATTGAGTTTGCAAGTGAATTCAGTATAATAGCTCACAGTATAGTTTCTCTTCTTTTGAAATGTTTACTCCATTATCCGCCTAATTTCCTTACTGCCAAAAAGACATCAATATAAACATCAGAACAGCCAGAAATCAGTGGGATCATTTCTTTCACTGTCAAGGAATGAAAAGAGTTTTCTTTGAATATGCTAAAGCTAGTTTGACTGAGGTAAAGTCATTAATGCAATAAAAGAAGAGAAGCCACTAAATTGGAGATAGCCTTTGCCCTGTGGCTCTTTTCTTGTGCTGAGGTTGTCATCCTGATCTTAAGACAAGCAGCTCCTGAGCATCTAGCTGCTCTTCGTGGTGTCTGTGAGCAAGAAAGCAGGTATCGTTGCTGCAAATAATGTCAAGTCATTTAGATTTGAATTGAGTCTTTAAAAGAGCTGCTTGTTTCGCACAAAACTTGCCAGTGGGGGCGAGATAATTTCACGCTTCATGTGACTGAAATGAGGCATAATTCTCTAAGAGCATCATGATGTCACCTGATTTAACAAAAATGTTTGCAACCAGTCGCACTGCATTGAAGACATGCTGTCTGTTGGGGACGGAAAGACACAGACTCCACCCCTGGTTCTGATGTTGACCATGGCTATAGAGTCGTCCAGAAGACAGCCAAAATAATTCTAAACTACTAAAGTGCAAACTATGTAAAAGTATAGAAGAATTCATCAGGCTGGAATCTGAAGGCATTCCTTTTTGTGAGACTTGCTGTGTAGGACTGTGACATAGCTCATTCCATCTCTTCTAACAAGGGCTTTTTTTATCCTCTGGGGCATCCTTATCCTCCTCCAGCTCCTCTGTAAATTAATTATCATGTGTTAATTATAGCGAGTACACCTGAGCCCCTGGGCTGCTAGGGCAGAGGCTTAATCAAACACTAGTGACAGTCATTAGCTGTATTATTAAGCCTTGAAGAGCCAAACGCCACTGGAGAGTCTGTGGAAACCATCAGAATGTGGAGAACCCAAAGCCTTGTAACACCCCTATGTACATCCCTCATGCAGTGTTTTAGAGGCGGAGAACAGCCCCGCATATTGCTTAACTCTGCCCTCATTGCCTTGGATATCACATAGAAAGAGCTCATCTAAAAGACTTTTAGTAGAAGACTTTTTCTCCTTTTTCCTCATTAATAAGTCATTCCTCTATACTTCCATGTTTAGCAGCTCTTATATCTCTTTAGCTAACTGATGTGACAGTGCTCTGACATGGTTTCATATGTTGTTGTTTCACACAGAATAGCATATTTAACATCCACACAGTACCTGCAAATGCATTGGCCTAATTCCTATTAGCATATTCATCCCGTTCAAGTGTCAGCAGGGCTTTCTAGGCAGGCTGAGGTGCCTCTTTTGAAATATAGGAGTATTATTCAAGTCAGATATTCCCCCTCTTCCCACATATCCATTTTTTTGCTCTTCTTCTCATCTTTCTCAATTTTTTCAATTGTCACAGTCGGCTGCTGCTATATACCAGTTTCTTTTTCCTTCCAGCAAGCATGCTGAACAACTAAACAATTTCTCCATTTACATGCATGGGGGGATGAAGTATCAGTCATGTGCATTTAGACACAAATGCACACTGAGGGCACGGCGCTACACAAATGACCCGCGGTTCGATTCACACTCGTAGCGAGGCTCTGTCTGCGACAACGTGTAATCGCTATCAGGATCTGGCAGGAGGAATTCAAATGCTACCACACTCCAATGGGTACATTCGCTTTTTTGTTCTTCTGCTGCTGCGGGACACTGCTGCATGACAGAAGAGACCATACCCACAGAAAGAAGAAATTCCATGTATACTGTCTGGAATTACACTGTAATTCCAATGATAATGCCCTACATAAAACAGTAAAGGCATTCCTTTTCTTTAAAGCACTATACGTGAACATAACTCTACATGGGTGCGAATGGGTCCCTTTTCTGCTCAAGTGTGAAATTAGAAGAGAAGTGTGATGACACTCCTGAGAGTTGCAGGTTGGTGTGTGAGGAGGAAGAAGTACCCAGAAGACCAAAGGAGATGCAAGAAAGGCTTCCACCCACACAGACAGGCCGCGCTGAGGATACAACAAAGTAGTGTTGCTAAGTTGTGCTGTTTTCACAGCTTACAGTTTTTGTCCTTTGGGTGTTTTATCATGTAATAGGCAGAGAGAAATTTATGTCCCCACTGCATGACTAAAATAGTCCTTTCACAAAAGTTCCCTTTACACAACTGGTAAGCGAGAAGTTTTTAGCATCAAGGAATTCCTCACAAAATTCTGCAAAGCAGTGTTCCCCCTCAGGCGCTATCATCACAGCTCAGCTTAGTTATAATTACCAGTGGCCCCTAAGGTCACCCATACTAATTACAGGTGCTACTGGACAGGTAGGCTTTTAAAGGCAGTCTTGCTTAAGCTTCTACAAAGAGCCATTGTCCAACGTGCAGCCCATCACAGAGGATTGAAGGTGACTTGTTTTAGGAGATGGCAGCTGCTGCCACCCCCTCTTTCTTCAGCTAAACCCACTGTCACTCTAATCAACACTACATTGACCTCTGCTTGAACCAGGTTACCTCCTTTGAAATATAGAGAAGCAGATTATAAACTTGATGGTACATCCCGTGTACCATCAAGCAGGCTTAAAGGTTAGACATGAGAGAGGAGGCCAATTGATGGTGGAACAATATTAACAGATGTGTTGTTGGGATTCTGCAGACAGACACAGGTCCTGAATGTTTGTTACTGTAATATGATTAATTCCTGTCACAATATTAGCAATATATTTTTTTAGACGACTAGCTATGAGAGCACAGCATATGAGGATGATTTTTTTTCTCACCCCTTGAATATGGCCCTATTAGTGACCCAGAACTACTATAAAGTATAAGTAAAGTCTACGTGAAGTAAAAGCGAAGTCAATTTGTGTTCATATTCTTGAACTTAAATGCTGGGAAAAGGCAAGCTCAGACATCTGACAGGCTTTTCATGGTCAGTGACTAAGATCCTGTTTATGCAGCTGATGAACCTGATGACCAATCGCATATCTTTCTGTCAGACACATATGCGAATGAATGCATTTTTAGTAACTAAATGATAGTAGTCATAATAATGCAAAGAGAGTCCTTCAGGTGTTTGCAGTGGTTTAGTTGCAGCAAAAGACTGCTCTGTCATATACAATATTGGGTACTGCTCCACTTGCTTTCTATATACTGCTTGTTGCAACAATTTTAACAGATGTCTTTAACTGACTTTTTAGTAGACAAAAAAGACTGTTTATATGCAAAAAAAAAAAACCCCAAAAACTTTAAACTTTAAATTGTATTTAATATAGCAACCTGCTCCTCTAGTTTTTTTTTCTATTCATTATGATTTTCATTCATTGGAATGCACTAGCTACACTGGCTACACATACAGACAGTAAATGTCACAGACAGTGTTAAGTTTCTAAGGCATTGTGAAAGAGCTAGTCCAATCACCACCAAAGGTCAAGACTGATCCTTTTACCTCCTCTCCTCTGTTCACCAATGACAGCTGGTTTTCAGCACGGCCCAGGCCATGACTCACTGAAGCACTAAGGCCTGTGTCTGGCTTTGATCTTATCACATCACCAAGGTTCACAACAGTGGTGAAAGGAACAATGTCTTGACTCTGAAGAAGGGAGTGGTGAAAATATCTGAAGAGTTTAAAGGACAAGGAAAAGTGTGCAAACGTGCTATCAGACTGAAGGGTGGTTTCCATTCAAAGCCAGTATGGAAACTTCTAGCACATTTGTCAGGTGAGGTAATTCAAGCGCCACACCTGGATGAGGTGAGCACAGTCAGCAGATGTCCACGCACAGTTTCCTTTTCTCTCTCCACTCTGACTCACAAAGCCTTGACACCACATCGCATAAACCTCCACAGCTGCTCAGCTACTTGGGAGACTCGTGCAACTATTCTGTCTGCAAATATCTTTTTCAATTCAGAACAAAACAAGCAGAGGACAAATTGCTTAATGAGCCTGCAAGAAATTCCTGAGAAAGAAATAGTAAAAAAGTAGTATTTATGCTGTTTTTATACACTGCTGTTTATTTTGACACAGCAATACATTCAATCTCATCGCTTGCAACTTTCTGAGGGCTTGTTTTGAATGATGTGACTATTATTACTATCTCAAATCAAACCAGTCGCTCACATCTGCACTTCCAGGAAGTGAATGGTTCAGAAACAGAAACATGAAAGTGGGCAAGCACAGCTGGATTGAAAGGGCTCACATTAAAGTCACAATCTGAACAGCATTTGAAGAAAAGGGTTGGAGCAAAGAGCACAATTTGATCAGAGGACTTTTTCCCTGTCTAACCTGGACTCCACAATGGTTTGGAAGGGCATCACCGTCCATGATACCCTACAGCTTGTATAAAATACATGGGTTAATTTACACATTACGGAACCCATCTTATTTTCCTAAACAAACCAGCTCTCGAGGCCTTCATATGATCCACCTCCACATTAGATGGGTAGGACAGTGGAACCAGTGAGTGCTATCGTATTCATCCCCCATCTGGTCTCTATATATAATTGATGCAGTCAACTGAATGGGGTTTTCATTGTTCATCTCTGTCTGACTGAGTAAAAGGAGAAGATGATCTGAAATCTGTCTTGTTCAGTTGTGTCTTTGACCGGAGTTGAACAAACCCACAGGGCCTTAGAGAGAGAAGTAGTAGCTCATAAAGGTAGGACAGAGAGAAGGAAGTACTCTAGGAAGTGAATGTGATAGAAAGAAAGCTTAATAAACTGAGCATAGGTAACATTATCTGAGCTGGTTCAGTGGACCCAGCTGCAGTGCATCTACAAGCTACTTTGCAACCCACCTTCACTCCAGCATCTCCCTTCATGCTTTATTTGACTTCATCACTTTATTATCTTCTGGAGTCCTGGAGTCAGAGAGTCACTTTCTCCATCTTTGCCTATCCATATATACTCACAGAAATATGGATCTAGCCTAAGCTATTTCAGGAAGTAGAAAGAGGTAAAAAGCAACAAATTCTGGAAAATCAAAGGAGGAGGAGCTCATTGTATATTTGGAATGAAACAATTAATCACAGATTGTGCAAGCACATCAGAGAACAAATTTGCACAAATAAAATGTAAGGAACTGCCTGTGTCTGGGCTGCTGCAGACAAAGTAAAATAGAATGAATGTATACATCACAACAACAAAATGGCAAAAGACCCTCTGAAATACTTTCCCATTTTATTTTAGAGTGAACACAACAGACTATATAACAACAGTACCGACTTCACTGTACAAACTTCACCCTGTGTCTCTCCCTCTCTCATATCTGAGTGTCGTCAGAGAAAAAAACCCTCTTTTGAGTCTTTTTTCAATCATCACACGTCTCAGTGTGCTGACCTGTCCTGTACGCTCTGAGGCCCAGACTGTATCTACATGAAGAATATATAATTACAAGATTCATTCTGCTCAGGGGCCATTATGAGATTACCATCAGATTAACAATCTTCTTCTGGGTTTGGGTATCACTGCAGTCTTTTTCTTCTCCTTCTTCTTCTTTTTTTTTGCTGGCTTACTGTTTCTTTCTCTATATACCTCTCTGTCTGCCTGTTTTTTTCCCCTCTGGTCTCCCAAACCTCCCAGGTTACATGTTCCTGTTTGACTAGGTGCAAGCAACGCTGCCCACTATAGAAAAAAGATGGAGCTTGAAGGACAGAACTGAAGAAGGGATGCCATCTGAAAGCCATATGTGCTGGATAATTTCTGCAAAATCTCAAATGTCCTGCTTGTATTTTTTCTGCTACTAATGTTTTAAAATGCTTGTGGAACGATAATGATAGGATATTATGTGGGTTTGTGAAGTTCATTTTCAATGTAGAACTTGCTTTTGGCAACTACTTACAAACCCAGGGTTCTGAGGCTCTGGATAATTTCCTTTGACTGGCCACTTAGCCAATTAAGTCTAATTACTCCTGAACAGTAAGAACACTAACACAATGACACAAAGTTTTTCAAACTTCTTTATAACCTTCTTCTGGTAATATATTGGGTTTCACCCTGGCAGAGGTTCACTTCACATTATGGAAATAGGGGGGCTGCAACTAATTGCCAGGACTGTGGGGTTTTCTTTAGCAAAAGTGGCCTGAAAATACACACATCAGTGCCCAGATTTAAAGACAGCAAGAGAGCACAAGGGGGAAAGGGGAATGTAACAAAAAATATGCAGAAGTCTCTAATTTCTGGAAATCTGGTTGGATTATTTATACGTTAAGAAAGGACTGAGAGAATTAATATGGAAAAACAGCAAAATCTGTGAATTCCATTTTAAAATACACCTGATAATTTATATCAATATTCATACATTTCTATATTTCTTCCTACATGTACAAATGGTCAATTTATCCAACCATAATGAAAGGTGTTGAAATCTTAAGATGCATATGATGTAGCAGAGAGAAGTGCAATAATGCGGAGGACTGTTTTCTTCACAAATATTAAGTCTGCTTTAATCTCCAAAGAAGACCAATCAAAAGCACTGCTTATAAGGCAGAGATCGACCAAGAGATCACAAACACTATCATTAATGATTGGGAGAATTCATGCAAGGCAGAAATGTTAAATAATACATGATTTATATTAATTTTTCTGCCCAGTGACACTAATGTATGATGAATGAAGAGTACAATTCTGCTAATATGACACTGCTGAGTTACACCTGGTTTAATTTCATAACTATATGTTTCATAACTATATCCTCCTCTGGATAAATCGCACAACACATTCTCACACCTTAATGACAGTACAGGTCACCAGTGACTTCCAGAACGTATAGGGGTGTTTTTGCGTTTGCCTCTTCAATTTAATTCAGTTCAATTTCAATTTCAATTAGTGCCAAATCACGGCAACAGTTGTCTCAAGGTGCTTTATATTGTAAGGTAGACCCTACAATAATACAAAGAAACCAGAGATTTGAGACATACAAGTATTTGATCATTTAACAAGTCTATCCCAGACACTAGGCAAGAGGTTTGGTGTATCATGCGCAAAGGCACCACTTGCCTAAAGACTAGTCGGTAACTCTGGTAACCTCTGTTCCCTCCAGAAAATGTCAAGTTTGATTGGCTGGCAACTATATGCTGAAGGCTGCTGGCTGTTGCTGGGTGAAATCTGTCACAAAGATGATGTTGCACCAAAGACCTCCTTGTGGTAGAAGTGTTAAAAAAAGTTTGTTTTATATTACATTTGCTGCCCACTAAGTTCTGACTTGGCACCCTAGCCAGCATGTTTCAGCAGGTGCAGCTTTGACTTTGAAGGCACAACTGCTAGCAAACATAGCAATCGCAAAGATGTTTTCAGTGTAGCATTGTATACATCTTGGCGACCAATGTTACCAAGAAACTTCCCCAATCACTCACCAACTGATTGGGGAATATACATTTTTCCTTAGTGACCAGTGGTTACAATTGGTAAATTGAACAGTCTTGAGGTCGGCGTGACTGACGCTTAACAATCAGCTTCACAGGAAAATCCAAACAACCTCCAGCAAACTCTGACAACCAGTCAGGGAATACTTATTTTTCCTTGATGTCCAGTGGTTGCTCAGCAGTCTAGGCCAGAGGAAATGGTGCTAATCAAATAAGACTAATACGCTTGCTTAGCAAGCTCCATGGATAACCTGTATGGATGCAACACAACAGACAGATATCTGCTAACTAGTAACAAACCTGTAAAATCCAAGAATTGAATTTTTTTAGCCCTGAACACTGATAGTAGAGGCAGTTAAAGACCGACAAAATCCAGATTTAGAGGTAGAGGATGTGGTACAGGATGTGAAGAAAGCAAATGACTTTCAATCAGAAGATCAAAGGGTGTATTTCATGTAGGAAAGCTATTTTTAGGGCTGCCACACTGCTTAGATAGCTCTAGGAGATGATAATGGTTTGGCATAAAATACACACCTTGACAACATGTTCTTTACATCTGTGATTCATTAGAAAAAGAGTGGATTCAAATCTACCTTTTGTCAGCTCCATTACCTCACATTAATCTCAAATCTTGTGCACATTTTCAAATGCATGTTGATAGGTGAATTCTACAATTAAAAGCATTATAACTGATACATTTTCAGTCAACTTTCAAGTGGTTTGGTTTGGTGTTTTTTTTTTCCTGATAGATTTTTTTCTGGTTTTCCATTGGCTGCCCAACTGGTTCTTGTGCCTCACTGTGCCAACCCATTTAAAAACATCCTGAAAATGTCCCTGTCAGGCATCCCTGTTAGAAAAATATATTTCACCTGCATAGATCACCTCAAGGCAACAGTGGAAAAATGACAAATTTGTGAGTGAACTGTAGCGAAATGAAGGCTTTGGATGACATCTCTTCTTTCTCTTCATCAGGGTGGCTATGGCTCAAGAGATAGACCATGTCAGCTACTAATCACAAGATTGGTGGTTCAATCCCTGTCTTCTCCACCCAGCATGCTAAAGTGTCCTTAGGCAAACTATTGAACTCCAGTGCATTCATCAGACTGTGAATGTGTATCAATGTTAGATGGAATACACTCTCTTCATATCCTCCTGTACTATATCCATAAATCTTCTCTGAGGGATTCCTCTTTCCCTTCTGCCTGGCAGCTCCATATTCAAAATCCTTTGCTCAGTATAGCCATGATCCCCCCTCTGCTCACTGAATTCAAATTTTTATTTGTATAATGTCAAATCACACAACATTCACCTCAAGGTGAGCCTTGCATCTCAAGCTATGTCTCCAAAACTGAGCTCAATCCGAGCTGTTCCTCATTTTATGTATCATTTTAATGCACTCATTTTGAATCCTGTCCATTCTGGTTACTCCCAATGAAAATCTTAACTCTGCCACCTCCAGCTCTGCCTTTTGTATTTTTGCTAATTACACTGTTTCTATAAATCATACATCATAACAGGTCCCACTACCATCTTCATCACAAATGATGTAGACGGTAGTGTCAAGAGTTATCATAAATTACCTCTGACACTTGTCTCGACTCACTCCACCCTGCCTGCACTGTCTTTTTCACATCTCTTGTGCAGTGTTGCTTTGGATGGTTGACCAGGGCATGTACACTGATATATCGACACTAACACTACTACTTGCATATTCCACTTCACTTTCCACTTCTCTTTCTCTCATTCACATGTATTCAGTCTTCAGTCTTTTGCTGACTTTCGTTCGTCGTCAGTGGATACCTCCACCTCTCCAGACTAGTATAATTACTGATGACAGTGTTTCTGCAAGCATTATAGCCCACACAGACTCCTGCCTGACCTCATCTGTCAGTCTGTCCATCACCCTCCCAAACATGAAGGCACCCAGAGCCATTCCCGATATAATCTGTTACTTGTACCACACACCTCACTATTATCTCTCTGTCCTTACATATGTCCTGCACCACCCTCACATACTTTTCTGTCACTTCATATTTCCTCATGTAGATCTTCTTGGCACCCTATTAAAGGCTTTCTAAAGATCTCAAAAAACACATTGCAACTCCTTCTGACCTCCTCTATATTTCTCCATCAGCACTCTCAAAGCAAACATCGCATCTGTTGTGCTGTCTGGGCATGAAGCCATACTGCTGCTCGCTGATCATTGCCTGCACTTCAACAATTCCTTCCCATGTCTTCATATTATGGCTCATCAGCTTTACCCTTCTGTAGTTCCTACAGCTCTGCACATCACCCTTGTTCTTGAAATCTTCTTAATACACTCTCTTCATTCGTTAGTAGATTTACATCTCTATACTTAAACAATCTAACTGCTTCCTCCTCCTCCAACCTCCTTTCCAGCTCAATCTTCCTGTCTACCCAATGGACACAAGTACCCTTCTTCTTCCTTATTGTCCAGCAACACATGCAACTCACTATGACCCTTTTCTTTTGGCTTTGCTAAATTGGCTGCTATTTGCCTAGCCTCCGAGTAGCCCAGTCTACATTCTTCATCTCCCTGATTTTAAATAATTTACTGTACTTTCTCATTCCATCACCAAGTCTCCTTGTCTAATTTCCAGAGGATACACCAAACACCTTCTTAAGAGTTTCTCTTACCATTTCAGCTGTAGTTTCCCAATCATCTGGAAACACTTAGCAACTCTTTCTCTTCTAACTGACATCAAACCTCTGGGGCATACGCACTGCCTTGTCTGGTACGCTTTTCACCTCCACAAACCATTTACATCCTACTAAACATTGGACGTCGGATAGACGTGCAGATCATGTCTATTTTGGGTAAGTCGGTCCGTGACCAATTCTGGACATCTAAACAACATCCGAACTTGGTCCACAATTTGGACGCCTGACCATCACCCAACCTGACCATCAATATGACGTTCAATATTTGAACTTTGGACTGGGTAATTTTTTTTGACGTTATGTGGACATCTATGACAGGTGCAGGAAATTTTCATGATTAACAAATGTAATATTTTCTTATTTACAAATATTAACATTGTTTTTATTAACATGATACGTATGAATATGGATTATTTATAAACAAACACAATTTAATATGTGTTAGCCTATTGATTCATTCAGTACATGTGGGTTGGGGGTCACTCTGCTTTCTTTCACAGGAGGCCATGTTTACAGAAAACATGGCCTCCACCCTCTGGAAACATGGGACTACAGAGCCTCTACGTGTAGAAGCATTATAAAAACTACGTCTAAAATGAGACCAAGTTTGACATTGAAAAGATGTCCACAACGACCACATTTGGACTATAAAAAGCCCGTACACAGAGGTCCTATAGACAGCAACAATAGAAGTTCAGTAGAGGTCGAAAAAAAGACGTCGCCTGGCGTTACAAAGCAACCCCTTCAGTGGACCAAAATTTATGACTTATAAAAGACATCATCGTGACGTCACTTTGTGCAGTGGGATGCTCTTTCTTCAACATATCTCCTGCTCCATTCATCTCTCTTCCACCTGGTCTCCTGCACACTATATCTCTCCCTTTTATTTATCTCTGATGGACAGAGTCTCCCAACCCATGCATGTAAAGGTTGCTAAACTGCAGAGCTCCTTCAGTGACAGACTGCTGCATCCTAGATGCATGAAGGAGCATTTCCACAGGTCCTTCCTCCCTGCAGCTGTCAGACTGTACAGTCAGAACTGCTCCCAACAAACATAGAGGTTTACATCAGCGCTGTAACTTGCACTATTTTATCAACCGATTCACACTATAACCAGGGTTTCCCTCTTATCTGTATTTCAGTTTATTTAATTTAATAACTGTACAGTACTCTGTTTCTGGTAACCACTGTCTTGATGTAAATATGTAAAAATTGTGTATGTTTCTGTTCTGTGTCCTGTGTACTGTTTTTTTGTATATGTGTCTTTCTTGCTGCTGTTACACCCAAATTTCCCCTTGTGGGACAATTAAAGGATTATTCTATTCTTCTATTCTATTCTATACCGCTGCATCAGTAAGGCC
>VUQG01036533.1:0-10000 GCA_015106755.1 Etia nguti
TGAATCCTCCCTTAGTTATGCTTAGTTGAGTTTTTCCTTTCCAGTCATCTTTCTCACTCACTTTGTGTCAATAGACCTCTCTGCATTGAATCATACCTGTTATTAATCTCTGTCTCTCTTCCACAGCATGTCTTTATCCTGTCTTCTTTCTCACCCCAACCGGTCGCAGCAGATGGCCCGCCCCTCCCTGAGCCTGGTTCTGCCGGAGGTTTCTTCCTGTTAAAAGGGAGTTTTTCCTTCCCACTGTCGCCAAAGTGCTTGCTCATAGGGGGTCATATGGTTGTTGGGTTTTTTCTCTGTATGTATTATTGTAGGGTCTACCTTACAATATAAAGCACCTTGACGCGGCTGTTGTTGTGATTTGGCGCTATATAAATAAAACTGAATTGAATTGAACTAGTATAGTAAACTTCCAAATTTTGGTCCCTACAAAGTAAACATGGTACACACACACACACACACACACACACACAACATGTCCATGTTTGGTGCCGTCTGTGGTCAGGACCTCCTGGGTCAGTCGTTTTGTTTCTCTCTCACTTTGTTTTTCCTCGACTCGATCCTGGGAGCACAAATGTGACGGATGAAACGTGGCAACCGTTTCAGCCTGTGTGCATCTTACCTGCATACTGATGCTTACGGCAGTGTGTGTGTGTGTGTGTTACCTGTGTTGTAGTGCTTGGTGCAGTATCGGAGGTCTGATTCATCTTTGAGGATGAACTGTGGGAGCGTGAGGCCCTCGGCCACTTGAACAGGTCCGTTCTCCTGCCACTCAAAGATCAGGTCGTTCATGGTGTAACCGACTGAAACACAAAAATAATAAGAGACAACAGATTTTAAAAAGGCCACAGAGCACAAGTCTGTGTCAGATATCGCAGTGAGGAGTTTGTTGATCATTTGTTCAGATTGTGTAGATTTCTGTTCGCACTCTTGTGTCTGTAGACCATCGGTGTTTCAGGGCAGCAGATGTGTTTTCCTTCCTCGTGGGGCCTGCACTACAACGGATGACGAACACACCCAGGGTCTCCATTTATTCAGCATCGGTGTTTTTAATGTTTTTATTGTTTTTAATGTGCATCTCTATCTGTGTCAGTGTCGTTTTCCTCCTGTGGTCCTTGGTCTCTGTGTTTCAGCATCACTGTTTTTTTGGTTATTTCCTGTTTTATTTTGAAGGTTACTTGTCTCTCATGTCTTGTTCTGGTTTTCCTCTCTGATTTTTCCCTCCTTTGTGACAGTCTGCCATGTTTTCACCTGCGTCGTCTCACCTGTGCCCTCATCCCAGCTGTGTCTCATTGTACTTGGTAACTGGACTGGTTCTTCCTTTATACAACATGCCTCATTCACACGAGCACAAGGATTTGCAAATCTTATAATTTGTTCACAACACAACATAAAAAACACATCAAATGTTTAAAGTGAGAAAACTATGAGCTCATTTTGAGTTTGAGGGCAGCAATGCGTCTCTAAAAAGTCGGCATTGGTGCAACAAGAGGCTGACTACTCAGCACAACACTGAACATGCCACAGTCAGACAGGTGAGAAACAAAAAACACTGAACACTTAAAATGACACGGCACTACTTTACCTCATTTTGAATGTAAAATTGGAAAAACCACTGATTAATGTGGAATACTTACTCAGATCTGTGAAATGTGCAATATTATGGGTGCAATACTTTTACACTATTTATATATAATATACTATTTGAACTCTCACCAGCAAGTACTTGTATCACCACCCAACCTGTACAGTGTTTTTTATATCTTTTATTTTGTAAATACTACTAGAAGATTGCTCCCCTCTTTGCTTGATCTCTACTTTCCTTTAATTGCTTTGTTTCTACCTTTTAAAACAAATGTGACTTGACCTAGAGAGCTCTACACAAGTATTCCAAAGTGCATGGACTGTTGGTCCTGTGTGCAGATGGTAAATCAAAATTTTGAATCTTGAATCTTGAAAAGTAGGTCGGACTAGGTAGAAAGAGCTGGAGGAACATTGAGCTGCTAATCAGGTTAACTGTCAGCAGGTAAGTCATATGATCGGGTATAAAAAGAGCGTCTCAGAGAGCCAGAGGTTCAACATCCTCTAAGGAAACTGCATCCACAAACTGGCAGATTTTCAGAATGATGCTCCTAACTGTGAACATCTCATCATCATCATGTGGAGGAATCTCTGTGCGCAGGTTAAAGCTCCATCAAGCCAGATGTGACTGGCGCCGTCTCCTCTGGGCCAAAGCTCCTTTAAAACTGATCTGAGGTCAGACTCATCCAAACATGGACGCCGCGTCCTCGAATGGAAGAGGAGAGCATCCCACTCGTTATCAGCGCTCAGGTCAACGCCTGCAGCTCTGATGTTTCTGGGGTGTGCCTGTCGTACTGACAGCTGGCACATCTGGACACCAAAAAAAGGAGAAAGCAGAGCAGAGCGAGGACTGCTGAGCTGTGAACATCCAGCAGCTGCTCTCCTCAGCTCACAGACACTCACAGACTGATGTTAGAGGAGGAGGTTTGCAGATCACTGCAGTCTGTTTTTGTGTCAGCGTTGATTTCCGGCTCTGTTTAGATTCTTTAGTTTTCCCATTTTTAGGACTTGTGCATCTCATTCGTGGGTGCCGTCCTCACCACACAGGACACTGGATGTTTTTAGACAGAGCTCACGGCCAAACCCGCCACCAGCACAGATATCACCACACACATCAGAGAGGCACCAAAAACGTGCCCGAGGACAAGCCAGAGATGGCTGGATGATGCAGGAGGCTTGATGTTAATGCAAACAGATGCCGTGATATTATTCTTGTTTTCACACATGCGTCTTATATTCAGCTTTCAATGGCCTCTCTTCTTTTGTGTCCGAGATGTCTGTGGCCGCAATCGAACTACCGCGTGAGGGTGACGGCAGGGGGAGAGCGCAAGCCACGTATGAATGCGTGCTGTCGGAGCACTGCGGGGCTCTTTGGCGAGCGCAGGAAGCAGCTGGTACGTGCTGGTGAAAGCCTGCAGTCATGCACAGAAAGAATGAGTTCATCCTGCTTCTTAAGCTTCAGCTGAAAGTGTGTGAAAAGTGTATGCATGTTAAAAAAGAGAAAAACAGAGGAGAGCGTGCCTGCAGCCTTCCACACGAGCATCTGTGCTCGGCTCGGGATGCTTTTAAATCTTACGACGGCCTCCGGTGGCAGCGGCGGCTCTGACTGTCGACTCGCTGCACTTACGAGCTCGACTGGTCCCGGACGTGACCAGAGCAGGGCCAGGCTGCAACCACAGCCTCCAATTATGTTTCATGGAATGAGACAAATAAACCTGGACTGAGGACGTTCTGTCCTCAAACATGGACCACGTCATGAATCAATTCCTCTCGTCTCCTCCGCATGTTAGTATGTCCTAATATGTCCTTATGTTTCCTCTGACATCACAGCAGGGAGCAGCAATGCAAATAATCTGTGTGTGTGTGTGTGTGTGTGGGTCAGAGAGGACTGAAACTACCAATGAAGATGAATAAGCTCTTTGAGGGCTCCATCCCTGAGGCCAGGCCTCTGATTGGGCAGACGATGGATTAGTCATCATAACTGTATCAACATCATTAAACATGACTGCATCCTCAAAAAGATATGCCACTAAAATATGTTTCCATGGAGGGAGAGGGGGCACTAAAAATACTTCAGGATGGATGAATGAATCTCATCTTCATCCACAGTTTTCTGGAGGATCATCCGCACGACATCAACACATTTTGAAATCATGGTATTGTTTGCAGCACGGACTTCCATGTCTGAACAGAAGCAGTGTGCTAAATATTCAGAGTCACGCACAGAGCCTCTGTGGCCGTGGAGACGTATCGGAGCAGACGTATCGCCGGGATATGGAATATACATGTTCACACAGAGCAGAAACACGACAGGCCGGCGCAGATATGCTGCATAATAAAGCGTGAGGGGGGCGCACGAGCCTGCTGCTGTATGTTTAAGCACACAGCATTAACCCCAGGAACTTCATTCTCCATTACAGAAGTCTTAATCCACATTCGGGCTGCTTTTATCTGTCTGTGGGGTGGAGGGGTGGATTTAAACATTATCTACAAGGATCAGTGGTTTTAATCTCATTCTGAGCCTCACTGGAAATGATTCCCGCTGTAATTAGCTCCTGTTTATCTCTGTAAATTCACAGCTGTCCAGAGCCGCGGCCTCTGAAGGATCTCCCGTCGGCTGCTCAGAAAGTTTAGCTGATGCACGAAGAGCTGCAGCACACGTCTGCTTCAGAATCAATAAGACGGCCGACAGGAAAGCAGACCCCTCTAACAGTGCCCCAAATGGCTCTTTAAATGTCAGCTGCATTTTGGCTCATGGTCCATTTAAGGTGGACTGTGACCAAATAGAAAACCATCCCATGGCCTGACTCGGAGGAAATCACGGATGCTGTGTCCTCTGGACTGAGGAGGAGGGGACCATCTGGCTTACTGTCAGTTCAAAGATGGTCTCCCTGATGGTAAAGAGGGAGGGGTGCAGTAGTCCACATGGCAGGGGTAACTTGTTCATCCATGGAGCAAACAGGCTCTTTAAATGTCAGCTGCATTTTGGCACATGGTCACTGAGTGGCCAAAAAAGCGATCTGTTAGTGTTTTCCTGTATTCATATAAGGATTCATCTCATACTGAAGAAAACTTCAAAATGTGTCGCAGGCGAGTTCGGAATTTGTTCTGTGGATGTGTGAGCGTTGGTGTGACACAGGAGGATGCTGGGATAGACTGAGATGGAGGCAGATGAAGAAGAAGCATCTCTGTATACGTATGAACACACGTGTCGCAGAATGACACGGCTTGTCAGTTGCTGTTAGGCTGCTGATGTGAAGACGAGGACTCTGTTTTCCCAGGTGTGCCTGAAGCTGTCGGGGGGCACAGCTGAAACAATGAGCTTGATTTGGAGCACCTGAGTCAAAGACCTCATCCGGCCGGATCATCAGCACTTTTTTTCTGCTTGTTTTCTTATTTATTTTTGTGACGATAAATTTTCCAGTTTCCTCCTTTAAATGTTCACATGTGACCGAGTCGCAGCTCCTTGATGATGACTTTGCATCCTTCTCTGCACCTTGACCATAACACTGCATGGTGGATATTTAACTGCCCTTCTAATCTTTGGTGGTGTAGTGGTTAGCACATTTACCTGGCAAGCAAAAGTCACTGGTTTGATTCCAGGTAGTGACACAAATTCCATTTGGGGAAGCATCGGATGTAAAAACGCTGACAAATCAAAAATCTGGAGCTGAAAAGAGCTGTTTGTAATTAAGAACAGGGCTCTATGGGTCACAGTGTGAATGAAAGGCGCTTCTTAAAGAGACACTGTACATCATTCATACTGAAAGTACTGCGAGTGTGTACAGGCGTACAGTACTTACAGCTCTCCAGCTGCATGATGCACGTCTGAACATCCATCGGGAAGTTTTTTAGATCCATGGGACACGACAGAGTTAACGTTAGCCTGAAAAGAAAGAGAGGAGACACTGAAGACCGTGACCGTGGGTTCAAAGTCACAGAAATCGTAATGTAAGAACATCTCATTTTACATCAGTGTGCCAGCTGAACAACAACACGTCTGCTATTCCTGCTCCCTGCACTGTTGGAACCAGAAGAATACCCGATAATATTAGACTCACATTTATACATCAAAATATTCAGAAAAGAGATCACACTCAAGCTGACAAACTTACAGAACCGCTATCAGCATCTAATGTTTAAATCCTCGGGGCAGGCACATGAAGACCTTCTCCCTTTGACTCATGAAGGACATAAAAAGTTGAATGAAGCACAAAAATTAAGAATAAATGTTTAATCTGAGCTCATATTGTAACATTTAAAGTCAGATTAGTCAAATGACTAAATGCTGTCCAAAGTTTAAACACGACAAGCTAGGAGTGAGAAAACAGTGTCAGCGTTACAGCGAGGAGGCCAGAGGACGCGCAACAGCGAGGCAACAGCGAGCTCAAGTCATTTCTGAAAATCAGCTCAGCCGTCTTTGATTTGCCTAAAAATGTAATGCTCCAAAGTTTGGACATGTTCATTAACTAACCTGTAAAGCACTTTGGTCAGCTTGCTTTTAAACATGCTGTAGAAATAAAATTGACAAACTGACAGTTACTGTAAAATGTTACTTTTATATATCAAAGACTTTTACATTTATGTTTTTAAAAGTAGTCCATGCACCATGAAGTCTGAGGCGATGGACTTAAATCCAACAACAGGAAGATATTCTAAACATTTTTATATCAGTGACCTAATTAAATAGACACGACTGAAAACGTGCATATATTCATTCTGCAGATGCATCTTCCTCGGTATCTCAGAGTTCGCTGCGTGCCTCTGGCTATGAAAGCATGTGTGCATGTATATACACTGCACGCGGCTCCTTGGTTTCACGCATAAAGGAGCTTGTACCTTCAAATTAAAGGGAATAAACAGAGGTCAGAGTCACATGACTCTGTGTGTCACAAAGGTTTTTCTTAACCGTGCTGCTGCTCACCTTATAGAGTACAAAACATTGCCGTTCTTAAATATCCTGAGCAGTTTGTTGTCTGTGGTGACTTCGTGGAAGTGGGCTCCCTTCTCGTTGGCAAAGAACAGATCCGGTTTCCATATGGAGTCTAACATAGATGGGTCCAGGTCCAGAGAGTCATCGGGGTATTCGGAATAAGCCAGCCTGGGATCATTCCACTGCTGACGGAGGAAGATGTTCACTCGGTAGTCCTGCAGACAAACAACATAACACGAATAAGTCACGCATAGAGAAAAACATACACTAATGTCCCATATGTGGTCATTTTTTACACATGGGACTCTCAGAAACTTAAAAATATATAACCACTGAAATCATTTACATGAGAACAAGAGGAGAAACTATATGGTTATCCATGGAAAACCATCCTGTGGCTTGACTGACTGGAAATCAAGGATACCGTGTTCTCCAGACTGATGAGGAGGCGACCATCCAGCTTGTTATCAGGTCAAAGATAACGAGGAGGGCGTTAGTCCACATTTACGAAGCCCCATCAAAGCTCTACAGGCAGCTGATGGAATCTTTTTTTCAGCGAGAGAATCAAATCCAACAGCGAGTGAGTCTATAGAATCTAAACTGGCCTGCCTGCAGTGCAGACCTTTCACACACTGAAGCGTTAGGAGATGAAAAACATGAAAAAGGAGGCCATGTTGCATATTGCTGCACATTTCCCCTGACACACAGATATTCATGCTCATGCTGTCTGAACAGGACAAGTTCCCTGAACATGTTCCCATAGGGTGAATATAAATTGGGCTACATGTTGTTTCACAGAGCTCCTGGAACCTGATTCGTATAACCAACCACTGAATACGTGCCATATTTTTATCCTGACTGAAAAGGCTTGAGGTGTATACAGATGAGACAGAGGCGTGTAAATCATTTTGAGACCTGTCCATCAGCTGGGCTAAAGGACAGCGTGATGCAAACATGTCAGTGAACACATGCGTTCATGCACAGGCACACCTTATAGGCGGCCGATGACTCGTTACTCCCATCAGTATACACAGGCATGAGCGTGCAGCAACGTGACCGCAAATCAGACTCGAAGGTCCTCAGGTGACTCATTTCTTACAGTTCAGTCGAAGCACCATAACAGCAGCAGCAACAAGTTATATTTTTAATGCTTTGGATAGGAAGTAGTGCTGCCCTGTTTGCTGATATATCCAAGGCACGATTGATTCTGTTGACCACGAGCTGCTGTTAAGACTCAGAGATGACTGAAGGGGCTGCTGGGTGTAAGTCAAGTTCCTGGAAGATTTTAAAAGGAATCCCGCAAGGTTCAATTTTAGGCCCTGTTTTATTTTCATGTCTACAGCTAAATTGCACCTTTATACAGATGGCACCACACTCAAATCGGCTGGCTCGACTCAAAGTTAATCTTGAGAGAATTCCTGGTTAAATAAAGATGAAAGAAGTAAGCGTAAATGAAAAATGGTCTTTGAAGGAACAGTACAAAGAATGGGCAAATTCATCAACTCAAACCATCACATTCTTTACTCTGTGACTTTCAAACCCTTCAGTGACATCCAGTTAATCTTCCAGAGACATCTGATCACAGCAGGGATCCCATAAAAGCATTAAAAATCTATAAGATAACTAATACATTATGAACAACCTTATTTCTTGGGTTGGGTATCAGCACCAACAACGATCGCATCAGGCAATATGAAAGAAGGAGCTGGGGTGAATGTGGGTTGGAAAGTGGCTTGCAGGTAGTTGTGCAGCAGCTTTGGAGAGGCTAACGTAGTTTGTTCTATCTGATATCCTTGTGTCAGTGTTGTTCATGGAGCAACATTGGATCTGACCAATCACAGTAGCAGTGCGGTGATGTCATAGTTTTGTGACTTGGAAAAAAAACCCTGCAGATGTCCACTCAGGAAAAAAAAAATCTAAAAAAAGAGGGTGGTTAGGGTTAGTTGTGACTGTTTCCGTGTCCCAAAACTATGGCATCCCTACAGTGTGATTAGCCACTTGAACCTGGACCAACATTAGTGATGATGATCCAGGAACAACACCAACACGACGATATCAGATCGAGCAGTTTAAACAGTGCGTCCTACGTAAGGTAAGCAAACTGAATGTGAGATTCAGCTGAGCTGGCACTCAGATGAGCTGATCTGCTGGGATAACAGCCAAGCTAAAATCATTTTAGAGACCCCACAGGGGATTTTGCATGACTCAGCAGTATCCTTCCTCTTTTCCTAAGGACACAGTTTAGTGAAGGAACCAGCTCCATTTGTTTGTTTGAGGATTCTTTTGGAAGGTTTAAATGCTCCACGAGAATAAAAGCAGCACAGCCATCTGCAAGAAACATGAGTGTTTGGTCCCTCGATGGTGAAGCGAGTGCCCCGATGACACTATCACTCCACTGCACGACAGCTCCATAGAAAATTCCCAGAATGCACTGTAAAAGGCAGTGAGCATCACCACTCGCTGTGCTCAGTGAGTGGAAGTGACATCACTGCTCTTCCATTTCAGCAGAGCTCGGCCGGAGCTGGAGTCGCCGTGCAGAGAGCACACATGTGGCTGATGAAACTAACACAACTAACACAAACAGCGCCAATGTTTCTGAACGCGCTGCTTTTATTTCACGAGCTGCGACTTCTCCTCTGACGTGTCGCAGGGCCCAAACCCACAGCAGTACTCTCACAGCTGTGCACATCTGTTAAATCGAATGCAGTACAACAGCCCTGCCACAAATTCAGCTTAGACATTTCAGGTTGTTGTGTAGCCTACTGACATACAACAGGAGGGCAAGGTATTAGGAACACCTAAATGAAACACAGATCAGACACTCTGCTGTAGGAGAGCAGAGTAAGAAGGTGGATAAAAGTGGAGCGAGGCAGAGCTGTTTGGATATTACATTTCACAGGTGACTTATTCTGCACTGTTGCATCACATTTGCACTCGTAGGAGAGGGAACGTCATGATCGCGACTCCCAGGGAGTCATGTTGCAGTTTCATCTGTGTCTCAGCGCCCACTGATGCAGAACTCTAATCAGGGCAGGAAATACTATTAACAGTATAGCGATGCAGTGGCTAACCCGAGGCTATCATGCACCCTCTCACACTCCTGATCTCTGCTGGCAGAGAGTGAGTGTCCTCATCTATTCAGCTATCAATTATTTTAACTTTCACATGGTACTTGCACCATGCAGGAAACACAGAATCTTTCTTTTCATAGTCCTGTTTCAAAATCCTTCCCAGTGCACACTCTCCCCATGCTTTAAGTATTTACTGCAGTCTAATGTAGAAGAGGGGAAGGTAAACAAATGCAACACATTAGTTTGGGTTTACATTTTTAAAAAGGGTTCAAAATGGATCACATAAAGAGTATATTAGTCCACCGTAAAATGTGTCGTTTGTTTTCATGAACCACAGGAAAATTCCCCGAGGACGTCGTTCTCATTGCGTCTTTGAGCTCACTGCTTTGGTTTCTCTGAGACGGAAACATGTGCA
>VUQG01036535.1:0-30907 GCA_015106755.1 Etia nguti
GGGAAAAAAAAAAGTTAAAAAAAGAAAAAAAAAGAAAAAAAAAGGTTTAAAATAACATTACTATGAAGCGCTTAAGACTGAGAACTGCAGGAAACATTTCAGCCCAAGCGCCATTTTGAGATCTCAGTGACCTTCCTTTTGTTCAGCAGCCGGTAATGGAGGATACTGGAAATGTTGAGTCACTGCTGTAAGCGAACGTTACCTAAACGCTGCTGCGTAACAAAAGGGTAGTAAAAAAAGAAAATCGCCGACGAAACGACGATTAAATACGTAAAAACTTTATATAAGAGAAAAATATAATTCGCAAAGACTACTGTATTTTAGAGACCTTTGGTACCACTCGTTAGCGAAACCCTAATAACGTTCAACACAGTGATACTAATACAACACATTTGTAAAAAACAAACAATCGTTTCTAGAATATCAAAAGATATAAAATTAGAAACACTTACGATTGTTAACTGCCGTCAAAAGTACTAGCTCCACATAGGACTGCGGGACTATTGTCTAGCAGTGTGTTATATAGCATAGAGGTGCAAACGTCGTCCGGAAATGTCCATCCGCATTAATAAGTAGTTCCCACCCTACCAAAGGCCAATGCTTCAATATTTAGAACTTAGTTCTACAATAATGATTTTTTAAAATTTGTTTACTCATAAACGTAATTATTCCAAAGTCAAAGCTATTATGTTTGCAACAACGTACTCATAAGTCCTCCGCCGCGGAATAATATCTATGCACTACGGCTTTGGCTCCGGAATTTGCTCGAACCAGCACAGCAACGGGAATCTTCTCCGAGCTTGTGATTGGATGACGCGGTTGTTTGTTTGATCAGCGATTGGTTGCTGTGTTACAGTAAGTAACGTTTCATGACAAAGTTATGGTTATGACAATAAGGTTGTAACAAGAAGCTTAAACGTGACCTAAATAGACAAACCCTTATATAATTTTAGGCTATAGAAGTGTAGGCTACGTGTCACATTTAAGGGTCACCGTCATGCATTTAGATTGAATCATAAGAGTTCGCTACGTCAGAATGACTATTCGTATGACTAACACTGAGACTGAAATGTGCACTCGGGAATTCTGTTCATCTCTATTAAACCTTTCAACCTTTAACAGATGGTAACGCGCTTAGTAAACGTAATAACAGCTGACGCGACAGCAGGGTATTTTAAGCCGGAAGTGGGCCTCTATGGCCGACCTTATTTAATTTTTTTTTAGCAAGCCATCCTTACACTGCGCATCTAAAAAAAAAGAATGCATTGATGATAAATAGTCAGGACATCAGTACGAAATAGGCCACCAATGAGATACGATACTGATTATGGGCACACAGTACATGCATAGATGCACAGTATATGCCCACCTAACGTTGATGACAAGCAAGGTTTAGCAGACGGTTTTCTATGTACCCAACTTATCTGTTACTGTGTAACTTAAAATTAAGTAGCTTATTCAAATGCTAGCTTGGTTTATTTGAATCTATTTCCTATCAGTGAAAATATGGGCATAAAAGTTACAGTAAAAATAAAAGCAGTACTGGTATGTTTCTCTTTAGTCTCATGATGCACATACACAGACAGGTCATTGTCAAGTCTCCACTCCAAAGATAAATCTGTATGAGGGGTAGAAACTCAACTACATTATCTACATTGCTGAACACAATGATAAAAATTTAGTTTCCTCTTAGAGTATGCTAAACTTATTCAGGCCTCACAGGCATATTGTTATCTTTGTGGCTTGAGCTGAACAGTTCTAACAGCTTCAGTGTAATGCTTCTATACTTTGTAAGTCCCTTAAGTAATTTGAAATTTTTATTGTTGCGTTTCTGGGAAAAATCTCTTCATTTTGTTTCCATGAGCTACATCAAGAAAACACGAATTCAACTAGTTTCGGCATGTTGTCAATACCCAGTTGAGACTAGAAAATTCCAACAAGGTAAAGTCAGATTGAAGATTGTAGGGAATGACTGCAGGTCATTGAGTGATCTATCTGCTTAGACATACTGAGCATCTAATTTTTATATTTCCTGGTTTCCAAAGAGTATTTCCAGGACTGTAATTACTGATCAGTGCCCACTTTTAGCCCCCACCACTATTAAAGGTAGCACTGTAAACTAGATCCGCTAGGGCTCAGATGGGGCCTTGTGGGTTTCTATTTTTGGGAGTTTGGCTATAATGCAGCTATGAGAGCCCTGATTCAACTAAAATATGTATTTGGGTCACAGCATTCTGTTAGCCCACCCCTCTGGCACCGTGTCATATGAAACTCAACTCATGATGCACCACGCCTTTGCTTTCCAACACAGAGCTGGGCATCTGGCTGATCTAGTTCTGCCTCTGAGGAATGTGTTTGTGCAAGCCTGCTGTACCGCGCCCTGCCCTTTGTGCTGTGGACCGTCTCAAAGTGTTCCAGGAAAAGACTGCAAGCAAGAAGTAAGTCTAGTTAACATGCAATCAAAATTGTTCACACCTTGGAAAAACAAGAAATCTGACTTTTATTTTAAATATAAAATGAGCACATGAGTAGCTGCTGTGTTTGAATAAAAAGCTTAGCCCCTGTAGGTGAAAGGTTCTTTATCAATGCAAATGTGGCTCTTATCAGAGCTGCACTTTAATCAGGTTCATTGTGTTTTCCATGGCAGGATGACTGGAACTTTTGGTTGGGAGCTCCACGTCAGCAAGTTTCACAACTAACATGTGACACCCTTTCAACCTGAACTTTACGTAAGACTAGAGACATTCTAGCATTTTCCTTCCTGTGGCTTAAAAAAGTGAAACCTTCCCAAATCTCATTGTATATGTATTTATACTGATTCAATTACAGCATGGACCTGGTGAAACATACAGGAGGATGCCACTGCGGGGCTGTGCGATTTGAAGTCTGGAATTCCCCAGAGCTCCATGTTTTTCATTGCAAGTATGAACAATTAATTCAGTGATAGAAACTAAGTAGTAATTCTGGAACATAACCTAAACTTTCAAATATCTTATTCATGCTATGTTGAAGGTATTTCAAACAATGCTGCACATACACTTCAATCCAGACGAACTGATATGTTTTCTCCAGTTGCAGCATTTGCACAAAGAAGCAAAATCATCATTTCATTGTACCAAAAAATCGCTTCACCCTCTTACAAGTAAGGAACTCTGTTTGAAACACATTGTTTTATTCAATATACAGTACTGTGCAAAAGTCTAGAGGCACCCTTATTTTTTTATGTATTGCTTCCAAAGGAGCCAGACTTTTTTTTTTTAATTTTTCAAAGTGGTCTTGACCATTAATTCTTCAGGCTTTCGGAAGGTTGTCAGAAAGCTAGAATTAATTATTTGTGAAGCCACCTGACACTGACCTATGAATCATTAGAGCATAAAATAGCACCTAATCAAGCTGTTAGCTAAAAACATGGAATATCTTGGCATGGTGTGCAGTCTGTCCTTTAAAAAAAATTGAGGAAACTGTAAAGTGGAGGACAAAGGAATGACTGGCAGGCCTGTCTCCAGCAGACGAGCAGTATCTGAAAGTCATGTTTCTAAAAAAGAATCCCAGAGAACTATTCCTGAAGACTACACTGAATTTTGGCATACTTTGTTTTTTCCATTCTTAGGGTTTGGAAAATCTGACCACGTACACATTTAACACTCATGTTGCAAAACACACCTTCTGTAAAACCTGCGGAGTTCAAAGTTTCTACACACCACGCTCCAACCCAGACGGATATGGTATGACCCCGACAACTCACCGACACACTTGTGGTCTCATGTGTTGTAAACAGAATTCAACACCCCGCTAATGTTTACTCCACACCAACCAACCCAGTCATCTCTTTAACGTCATGTTTTTATGCTATTTGTAGCAAACAGAAACTGTATGTTCACAGTGGGATTTGAATGCGAATCAAATGACAGCCTTCTGTTATTCATGTCTTCATCTCCCTTAGGTGTTGCTCCACACTGTCTGGATCCAGGTACTGTGCACAGAGTCACAGTGGAGAAGTTTTGTGGGGAGAAGTGGGAAGAAAGTATGCAAGTTCACAAAACCATCAAAGACATGTCAAAACCAGAGGAAAACTAACACTACTGTCATATAAGAAACTTTATTTTTCAATCAGCATGACATCAGAAATTTTCAACAGTACTTTCATTGGTCTTTAAAGTAATAAAAGAAAGTCATAGCCCCTTAGACAAGCTTAAATACCCCATATTTTTAATACAGTGTTGTGACTGAGTCAATAAAGGTTTTTCTGTAACAAAAAAAAGATGAGAAGTTTCTTGTATTATTAAATATTATCTAAAAAAATAACAGTGTTTGAGAAAAATGCATATGAAAATATATCACCTGCTGCTAACAACAGAGTATCAAAGACATTTGTAAACAGCTTCTAAATTCCCTGTAGTATAAGAAATGTGGCAATCAGTGCATCAGAGCTTTTAATAGATCTTCAGGTTCTTCGGTCCCTGAGCAATGGTTTGGAATGTGTTTACAAACATGTAGCGTGAGAACGTGATGTAGAGGTAACGAAACCACAGTAGCTGAGTGCGATGGCACAACATGGCAGCCTGAAAAAGACACAGAGGTGTTTTTAAGGGAGATAACGCAACTCTAAGGTTGACATGTTAAAATTTCAAATAGCAAACAGCCAGTAGTGGTCCAAACAGCAGCACAACCACCAATGTACTTAGTGTCTTAGCAAGGTCATTTCCATCCTTTTTATCTCTTGCTTTTTCAGCACCTACACTAACACAAAACTGGGTTCAGTTAGAAATGTCCTTGTTTTTGTAAGAAAAATCACTTTTTTTCATTTACATTTGGTTACTTTGAAATTGTTAAAGGTTAATACTCGTCAGTCAGTAAACCAGCACAATCGGACTTATAATGGTACAGTATAATTAATTCTGTTTCTAAAATGAAAGAGTTGAATGTGCTTTATAATACCCTTTTGCCTTTCTGTGAAAGGAGTCGGACACAGGAGTTGTATTACAGTTTCAGTGTGGGTGTGTGTGTGGAATTTTTAATTTTCTTTTGTTTGAACTCTTCCACACATAAAGACGACATTTGACAACCTCCTTTGTACCCCAAATGACAAGTTTTGACACCTCAGTACATATCGATAAAAATGTGGTTTGATGGCCGTTAGAACTGTTCTAAGGCGAGCTGCACAGACAGAGACGACCCTCACTAACTTCTGATCTACACCCAATCATTTTGGTCTATAAGCAGGGCTGAAGTATGATAGAACCACTCATTTCCAAAGGAGTTACACCTAGCAGGCTTTCAATGGGTAAAAAAAATGACGATTATGATCCAAATTAAAGCTGTTGTTTCTGTAATCAGCACAACAAAGAGTTTTTCTAACGATCACTTTAACCTTTAGCGTGCATTAGGAAACACAATGTATTGTTGGAACACTGGCGTCCTGGTTGCTGAGCAACAGTCTCTATTATTAAATGAAGATATTTTATTGGAAAACATACTTTATTTGTAATAAACGATTCCACTAAATATTGTCCAGGATGCATCCTATTCCGATGTCTGAAGCACCTTAATTGACTCCTTTCGATGTGGGGGAGTAGCGGCTCTACTGTCAGCCCCTCCCAAATGACCGCACTTCTCGCTCTAGCTCTGAGAAAGAGTCCAGCCACCCTTTGAAGGATGTTCATCTCTGCAGCTCGTATCTGCGATCTCATTCTTTTGGTCACCACCCAGAGCTCGCGGTCGTAGATCAACCGATAAATCGACAGGTTTGCTTTTATGCTCAGCTCTCTCGTCACCACTACAGATGGGTACAGCGTGTGGATCACAGCAGACATGCCCAATCCGCCTGTCGATCTCCTGCTCCTTTCTCCCCTCAGTCACATTTACAGCAGTGTCATGTTATCTAATATAACATGAAAACAATTTCAACAGTTTCATGTTAGATAACATGAAGCTGTTGGAAATGATAACAGATAATTGACAAATGTGCTTTTCCTTCAAAAACAGGGACAGTTTGAGTGTTAGTGTAGACTGTACATGATCTTATTAGAGTGTGCACTTCTCAGAGTAGAGGACATCAAGTCCTGCCAACACACAGTCTCTACTTGGAGGCTTACTTTGGCTTGCTTGTAGCCCTTTGAGCCCATAATACAGCAGACACATGAGGGCAGAAACCAGCTGAGGGGAACATCCAGGAAGGAGATGTACTTCCTGAGAAGGCCAACGGTCACCAGGGAGAGCAAAGTGCAGTCTGGGAGAAAAGACAGAGCTGTTAATGTTGTTAAATGCTTACTACAGAAGCATACATCATGCAGGTGCCACGCTAGCACAACATCATCGTTTGTGATACAGTTCATTTGAAGTGAGAATGCCTGGTACTGATATGCTACACAAAAACACAAACTGTCAATACTTCTTTCAGTTATTGTCTTGTAGCAGGAGCATGTCAGGCACGTGAACCTTAAAGGTTTAGGAAAAGAGCAGGGAGCTTTGTTTTACAGCCGAGTGACGAGGATTAACGTCAGTCTGAATTCTCATCTACTTCCCCTAGAGTTTACCGTAAGAGCAGTCTAACAGCTGAGGTGTAAATTCCTACTAACAAAGAACCACAGTTAATGGCATGCTGCTGGTCAAGATCATCCACTTAGCTCAAGTGGGCAAAGCGGATTGACGAGCTTCTACCATAGAAACAAGTGTGTTTGTGTTCACAGTTTGGGTTCATGATTTCCTGAATGTCTGTTTCTTATCACCTCTCTGCTCAAACATTTATGGTTTGGTATGACCTGTGGGCTGTAATGTTTACCAGATAAGAAAAAAAGGTTGTGTAGCATGTCTCCCCCTCCTCACTGTCCTACTTTTCCTTTTACATTCTGTCAGAAAGAATTCCCAGAATTGATCACCATGAGAACTTTGAAACCAAAAGTGAAAATCTAGTCATTTTGGAAATTCCTTTAAAAAATTAATAAAAAAATTTCCTCTTAAAGAGACACAAAAAGACATTCTAACATCTGCGGTCAACAAGTCTTCAGAAGTTTGATGGTACATTCTTATCACATTTAGAGTTTAAGGTCCAATTCATGCTTCACGCTGCCACCAACAGACCAGTGCCTTTAGTGGAGATACAATGCTCATGCGGCTTTTATGAACAGTAGAGGGCGCTGTATATTAACAAACCAGCCAGTGTACTTTGCATGGTTCTCTGCAAAAACACAGCTGGAGAGGTGGCGTTTCTCCTGTGAAAGAACTTTGCATTTTTATATAAAGTGCTACCTAAAGCTTTCACGGTAATGAACATATTTACAGCAAGCATACTGTACTGTTTTCACCAAAACAAGCAGGATAAAGTACTCCAAGAATTACTTTTCTGAAAGTGACCAGTGAATCTAACCCTCCTAAGCTTAGAAACCTCTTAAAAGTTCTCCCAGTGTCAAAACCTACCATTGGGTACTTCTCCAGTGGAAGCGAGATGCCTGTAAGACAAAAAAGTGAACATCAGTGCTGCACACAGAAAATGTCATGTGCTAATGTGGCCACTCTGTGTGTGTGTTGAGGGATATATCAAATGTTGGAGGGATGTTTTTAGAAGTTTTCCTCCACTTGCATTTTTTTATGCAATGGTTATTAACACTTTGACAGAAAACGACAGCACACCTTCAAGATTTAGAGGGCTGTGAAACTCGCACGGAGCCTCTCCCCCTTTTGTGTTCAGTCAAATGGAAAGCCTTACGAGAGAAAAGAGCATAGCTCACAGGTAAGTGTGGTACAGGGACTGCAATGTTCTCTTCAGTGTGCAAAACACTTTTTCTTTTCTTTTTTTTGTTTCAAACCAACAGTCTGATGCAACTTCTTGCTTGGCCGGCCTCTCCAAACCAAAGCTGCCCTCCCACCTCACCACTTCAGGGACAGGATTTACTGTTGCTCGCTGGGAGCAGAGCCGAGTGCCTCTGAGGACTCTGTTTGGATGACCTCTCAGCTATGTAACAGACCAATTCTGAAAAACATGGTGTGTGTGTGTACTTGTGGGGAAACATTTGGAACGATGGATGTTGATGTGGGTCCAAATGTTCAGCATTTTCCTGGATTGTGTTTAATGATAGCAGAGTGAGCTGCTTTCTGTGTTTAAGTCACAGAGTATCCCCTCACAATGGCATCTTTAAGTTAAGGAACTGAAAAAATGAAATAAAAAGGTTTTCCTGATGGCAAAAATCTTAAAGTCTTTCCTGTACCTGACGGAGTTATAGATAGCTATGTGATTGGCATGGCCGCTCACGCCGCTTCCATCGAAGGTCAGCACCTGAAACAACAAAATATGTCACTGTGTGGGTGAAAAGCCAGAGTCTGGGTATCTAGAAGCTGAGGCAAAAGCAGAGGGAAAGATTTTCTTAGGTTTCTGTGTGTGACTGTGGAGGCTTTTTGGCAGCCGACAACTGATATTTAAAAGCCTTTTTTGTGCATGCATGCTTGCACACCAGAGGAAACAGGTGAAGAAAAAAAAAAAAATCAGGTCAAAGGGAAGAGAACAGAACTCGACTAAAAGACTTGAAGTGTTTGCGCTGCTCAGGTGATATTCTACCATGACTTTGCAATCAAGCACAAGTTTAGGCAGCCAAACCCAATATGTTATAAATAATGCATGCTCTTTGAATCTATAAGTGCAAAAACACTTCAACCAAAGAAACAACATTATTCAGTTGGAAAAAAGGAAACGGAAGTCTGTTTCCTCGGTGCTTTCCCCTGCTTATATTCATTAGAGAAAATGTTTTCTGTGCGACCCCCCCGCCATTACTGCTGCTGTACTTTCTGTGACTGTTTTTGTCGTTGCTGAGAAAGAAATTGTCCGATCCTAAATTTACATCATTCCTATTAACTAATAGTGCGGAACTGCACTGGGTATGATAAGAATCTCTGCGTACACACAGAGCACAGGCCATTTCCCCCTGGCTTCAAGGAGCCTCAGAATGCAGTCTAGTTAGGACTGAAAAGGAAGGCGGCTGACAGGATTATTATGCAGACCACCGTGAAACTGGGATAATCAACAAGGAAGCTGTGGTGCCAAAACACATTGTATAAAGAAAACAATACAGTACGTGTATTTCTAACACATAATGGCGGGGAAATTGTGCGGTGACACTGAACAGGAAATGACACAAAAGCCACTTCTTTGAAAGGCACGAACCAAACACAGAGCGGGGCGTACCATGTTGACGGAGTGAGCTCTTATGTGCTTCAGGATTTCAGAGGAGACCAATGAGATGCTCCATTCTGCTTTGGGATCATCTGGAAGTTTTCTGTAGGGCAAAAAAAAAAAAGAAAGAAAGAAGGAAAGAAAGGAATAAAGGGACTGCGGTCTAGCTATTTGGTTAATATTAAAACAGAGTTATACAGTGTCTGCTTTGTAACCAGTTTGAACATTTAACACAGCTTTTATTTTTAAAAAAAGTGGCGTTTTAGAATGCAAACATGTGGGAGCATTGGGAAATACAGAGGTTATGGGTCTGAAGGCCCTTAGTATTGTGTATATCTGAAACGCCTGGAGGCCCTCGTTTCCACAGAGTGCACATCAAACATCACACTTGGCCTGCTGACTCTCTTGGCCCGCTAAACATGCACACTCCCTTTAGGCTATAAAACAGAAGCACTGCTTTCTATGGTTGTTCAATGTCCTAAACTCAAGAGAGAGAGAGAAAAAAGAACACAATATAAACACACTCACTTGTCACTGCATTAGGTACACCTGCTCATTAACATAAATATCTCATCAACTGATCCCTCAGAGTATTTAGGCTTGTAGACACGGTCAAGATGACCTGCAGAAGTTTAAACTGAGCATCAGAATGTGGAAGAAATGTGATTTTAGTTACTTTGAACGCGGCGCAGTTGTTGGTGCCAAATGGGCATAAACGGCTTATTTTCCTACATGAGTATCTCTACAGTTTACAAAGAATAATCAGAGAAAATATCCAGTGAGCAGTTGTCCACTGGGCAAAATTTCTTGTTGATGTCAGAGGAGAATGGCAAGCTGATAGAAAGGCAGTAACTCAAATAAGCACTCATTATAACCACGGTATGCAGAAGAGCATCTCTGAATGTGCTGCATGTTAAATCTTGAGGCAGATGGGCTACAGCAACAGAAGACCACAATAAGCGCCACCATCCCATGGGCATCGTTTAAATGTCAAAGGCCACCTGAGTTTGTTGCTGACCACGTCCATCCCTTTATGACCACAGTGTATTTGTGTTCTGTTGGCTGCTTCCAGCAGGATAACTCATCTTGTCACAAAGCTCATATCATGAACTTGACAATGAGTTCACTGCACTCAAACGGCCTCCACAATCACCAGATCCCAGTCAAACCTTCGGGATGCGGTGGAACGGTGGATTTGCATCCTGGATGTATAGCCGACAAATCTGCAGCACCTGTATGATGCTGTCATTTCAATATGGACCAGAATATCTGAAAAATGTTTCTAGCACAATGTTAAACTTTTGGCATGAATGGTAGAGAAGAAAGATTATATTTGTATTTGTGTGCATGTAAAAAGGCAGAGAAGATAAAAAATATTTAGAGCAGTAGTTTGTAGTAGATTGATGTTGTTTTATCTTTTAAGGGAAAGGTATAGATAAGGAGATGCATCAGTGCCATGACATTCTTGGGCTATCATGCGGGTGGAACATGTGAGACTGCATGCATGTAAGTATGTAGAGCCAGTTGTCGACATTTCATAAGTTAAAAAACAGCAAACATTTGCCGCCTGCATATTCTCCAGTATGAACATTTTTGAGCCTGTTTACAGGATGAAAGGAGGCGAAATATAGACATATTGTTCTCAAATCCAATGTTCAGATTTCCATGTATTGTGTAAATTTGTCTGCTTTCTAAAGCTTATAGTCTAAAAAATATCTGCATTCCTCAGACAACTCTAAATATCTAGATAAAGACAAATTTTTGATGTTTTCTTGAGAACGTCAAGACCACGTCTCACATCTTTTCTTATTTCATTTTAATTTTATTTGTGAAAATACAAAGTTAAAAAACATTCCAAGAATTCCTGAATCTGGAGCGACTCCATAAGTTAATCACTTGTAAATTGGGCCAAGCCCCATCTCTGGAAAATTTGCATCCAAAGCCATCCAGAACATTTAGAGATCGATAGTTACCACTGGCAAGGAGACAAGCTAACTAATTGAGGAAATCATCAGCTGATTAACTGCTGCAGGCCTGCTTGCATGTATATAGAACATGTATGGAATAGGGGCAGGTGCGGCTGTGTGTCAGCAGCTGCTTCCCTCCCCTTCATTGCTAACAATGAGCAACGAGTGGTCAGGCTCTGCTGTAAGGGGTGAAGGGTGGGGTTGGAGGCCTGACTGTGTCATCAGAAGGAGGGGCAGAGCGTCAGGGTTTCAGAGATAGTTTAAAACTGTCTGTCATCAAGTGAATGCCCCATTCTGGCACTTGGATACCAGTGACCTACATTTAATAAGAGCTGTGTCTATGGACCTGCTTTGGGCTAAAAGCGAATAAAGCCAGATTGAGATATTCATGATGCATTATTCTCACTCCTGCATTTAATCGTTTATTACTCAAAACATTTTTGAATCACTCTCGACAACTGTAGCTGTGCGAAAGCCGGGAGAGGAAGGAGGAGAGAAGAAAAAAAATGAACAAAAAAAGATAAAAGAGACCTGACCTTTCTCAAGCAGGATGCAGGCTGTCTCAGCTTTGCCATGGCAACAGTGCAAAATGTCCTAAAGTAACCTTCCCAGCTCCCTTTTGTAGCTTTGTATGTGGATGTCTAATTGCTTGCAGGCATCTCTATGCAGTTGTTGAACTTTGGCCCACTAAAGGGATTCTGTGTGTGTGTGTGTGTGTGTGTGTGTGTGTGTGTCAGAGAGGGCTTGTTTAGTCTGGTCACATGGAGCACAGGTCTATGCAACTGCCAGACTTCTGTCCACACAGTCAGATTATATGTCCTGCTGGGAATGGCTGAGATGCCACTACGCACCAATTGTACGCCCCTAATATCCCCCTGTAATAAGGCAGTTACAACTATAGTAATAACAACACTAGCTTACATGTGATGTTTCATGATAATTTACAGACATGTGCGGCTGCAGGTATGGCCAATATTCACCCAGAAAAAGAACCATAATAGAATAGGTGTGTGCTGTTCACCATGGAAATTATTATCTTGATGTTGTTTTGGAAGTAATTTGTGCAGAAAAAGAGGGATTTAATGTGACAAAATTCAAAATTTGTTGTTGGCAGCAGGGTTCGGTGAATGGAAAACTAACAGTGTGACTACACAGAGGCCGGTCTGTGCTGCTGACAAATGAATCTTGAGTAAAAGTATAGCCAGAGGTCAGTGGCAGGGCTGGAACATCTCATCACAGTTTACTTGGCCCTGCCATGAGCTTATAAATCAGCCAGGACTATTTTTAACCACTGATCAATGTATATTTAATGCTTGTGTGTGGATGTGGTGTCTCTGCTGCGAGTACCACTTTCCTTTCCTGAAACTTGTGCTGAGCTCTGTGTTTACATGACTACAGAGAACTACACTAATCCAATCGACAACAGACGCTATTAGTTGATTGTTTACTTCTGCGAGAAGATTTCCGAGTACACGTGAAGTACGTTAACAGGGAAGTATTGAAGTCACAAAGAAATGAGGTGAGCCAGACAGACTGAGGCTTTACTTTAGTCTGATGGATAATGTAATGAAGAAGCGGAATGGCTGGATTTGTGCAGCGAGCAGCTATAATCAAGTTCCAGGGAGCAGACAGAGGTCATGCCAGAGCAAGTGGAGAGGCAGCAGAGCGTGCTCAGATTGAGCTTGATCACAAAGGCCCCAACATGCACCGGGGCCCCCAGATACTGTCAACACAGCTGTCCTATTCAGTGTGCGCTAAAGGGAAAATCCTATTGTAAAGAAGAAGTCGCATGTTATTCCTGTGATCTTGGAGAACACTGATACAGTTGTGAGTGAGTCCCACTGAAATCTGACATATAAAACATATAAAAAACATAATCCTACGGCCTTCTTAAAAAACAAAAAGTCCAACGGGGCCCACCCAAACTTAAATCTTCACTCTAATCAAAGTACAACAGAGAGTGATGTATTTTCTTAAAAAATTTAATTCAAAAAACATAAACAACACTTGGTTAAAAATTTCTAAAGCTACACAGTCACACGTAAAGTGTTATGGCCATTGTGTGACTCACCTGCCTGACACAAACTTCAATAGAAGAGCAGTAAATTTAGGTCAGAGTAATGAGTAATATCACAAAATCACCACCTCCTATTACCAGTTATAATATAAGTAAATACATTTATATAACTAGCAGCCCACCTGCAGTACTGTTGGGGCCCACCAGGAGGCCCCACCCCAATCTTTGAGAATGACTGATCTGGACAATAAAGTAAAGCCACACTAAAAGTGCCAGAAACTGCAGTTCTTTCTATTCGACACTTGAGGCTGGCTTCAAAAGCGAGTCATTCCAATAAATATCCATATTGAAATAACCAACTTCAGAGATGAAATTTATATGTTTAAAAGCTGATCTAAATTTTGGTCGTCATTGCCAAGTTTCCCTTTTGTAACAACTGATGACTTCCTATAAGCAAGCACTTGGTGACAGTGGGAAGGAAAAAAACCCTTTTAACAGGAAGAAACCTCCGGCAGAACCAGACTCAGAGGAGGGGCAGCCATCTGCTGCAAACAGTGGGGGTTATTATGTACAATCAGCACGTTATTTAGTGTTAGTTAGTTAGTGGTTGCATTACAAAAAGGAGCCACATCGAACAAAAACCCAACAAAAACTCTGTGGCTCTAAACATCAGCTATTTTCCCCAATGACTAAAGCATATGGGATCAATGTTTCACAGCTGGAGGGACCAAAAACAGAAGAATTGTAATATTTCTTCATATCCTTTGGATCTTTCCCAATCCTCTCTAACATAACACAGCAACCTTGTGAAAAAGGCTCAAAAATTACTGAGAGGCTGAACCCAAGTATGCATACTTTTCTCACACATTGTTAAAAGCATTTCAGTAAGAGTCAAGTTTTAGTGATGTACAAAAGAATTTGCTTATTAAAACCTGCACAAAATAATCAACCAATTAAATCAATCATTCTTTTCACTTTCCCCCTTACTTCTGTGTTTGGAGGGGATCAGGTGCTTAATATCAGCTATCAGTATCACTCCCTGTACCCATCTGACAAACCACAAAATGATCGCCAAACATACAAGTTTATTTTAGTGAGATTTACAATGACATATATGTGTTCACATGAGTATCCAATATTTATGAATATTAGAAACACACCTCAGTATAAAAAATAGACCTCCCCCCCGCCCCCCCACGGTTATAAAATTAGGCAAACGTGAACATTATAAGTTTAATGGAGCTAACAGCTATGCACAAATAGACGCACACTGATCCTCCTTCTATTCAAATCGTAGAAAAAAGCCTCTAAATCTAATGGCTACATAGCCCTATCTGTGCTGAGATTATGCCTAAAAGACAGCACTGTCTGTTTAATTGAGCACTGTTTGACTATTGTGTGTTAAATTTCAAGTTTTGGACTTGAACGGAGGGGGTTAAGAGCAAAAAGCCAAAGACTGGCTAGCTGTGTACAGACACACCAAGGGAAAAACATTTTGGAATGACCTACATTAGCAGTGCTTAGAGCGTGGCCAAAATGTATCCCACAGTCCTTGGCAGTTGGCTTCAGCAGACATGGACAAGAGGAGGAGGGGTGGGATAGAGTGAGAGAGCACGAGAGAGGCTGACTGTGAGAGAGTGGAACTCAGGCTCCCAAAGTGCTGATTAGGTGTGTGTTTTGGGCAAACAACAGAATACACAGAAAGGGAAAATGGGCTACACTCCAGTTCAGCAGAAGTGCAGACAGCCCTAAGATCAAAGTTCAGCTATATTTTGTGTGCACAAGATGATAAAATGGGAAGTGTGTGCATGTGAGTTCAAAAAAAGCGCACACACACATATACACACCAGCAATGCTCTCCAGGGTAGACAACCTGGGCAGTCTGCCAGCTTATTACTGAGTTCCAGGTTAGTGCCAGAGTTCATACAGCTCTCCTGGTGAGCCAACATGAAGACACTCACATGTAGGCAGCCCTGATGTTCTTAGAAACTCAAAACATTTTCAAGAAAAGCTGCACAGTTGATCCACAGAAGAGGGGGAAAAAATCCTCTTTACCATCGCCTTTTCTGTGTAACTTGACCTCGCCAGCAGGCAGAGACAGACAACTTTCATTTGCTGACTAAAATCCTTATGATGCACGGCTTTTGCTTCTATCGTGCTTTTAGCTGTAGCATAACCTGTTCTGTGTTCCTGCAACAAAACTGGAATGCACGGCCATTTTTCTTTCCGCAAGAAAATTGTTGTGTCACCGAAGAGTGACACAGTTCTTTTTAACCCCTGCCTCCCCGAGACACACGTTTTTATAGGTTTTCCAGTGGAACTAGCATTACTAAAAGGATTACCTCTTATACATCACTGGACCTTAAATGGACATAAATATCAAGTTTTGAACACAATACTGAAGAATAAAGGGCTTTATTTAGGTCGCGTCCCATTTTATATAATTTAATTCTGTACTCAGGAGAAAAATATCATCATGCAACTAACAGGATGAAACTTCCAACAAATACTTTCAGCTCAGGTATAGACATTCCCGTGTGCCCAGTTTTTTTTTTCCCAGGGATCGCTCACTAATCCTTTGTGACTGCTTAAACAGGCTGATTGATTGCTCAGGGTGTACAAACAGGCAAATGTTCATCAAAAGACTTTAAAAGTTAAAAAAAAAAGATACTTTAATGATAATTTGTTCTATAAATACCTGACTTTTTCAAAGATGCACATTTAAATAGATCTGTATATACAAGCTGTAAACGGATCAAATGATCAATAGACTGATTCCATGATGGAATTTTTAAGGTCTTTAAAGAGCTTTGTGTCCCGCAGGGCTGACCCATCGCTGCCTCCAGGGCCTACTCATATATTTCCCCTGTGACACAAAGATAATATATCAGGTCAGGCTACATCAGAGCTGTCACAGTGAGAATGGGAGGGTTGTGATTTGTGGTCAACTCTCTTATTTGTTCTTATAGACACTGGTTGGCAGGGAGGGGGGTGGTGGGCTCCAGCAGGAACACATGCTGAGTCCTGACTCCTTAACTGAAGGCAGCATACATCAATGGACTGCGCGCACATCTGTATATTTAGTGGCACAAACTCCCTGATTGTCAAAGGCAAAAAACTGAATGGACTCTTATTTTTATGTTGCATGCTTGGAGCAGATGGCTTCTTACTTGTGGTTTACTACGGTGATTCTGGAGGCTGGTATCCCCAACACGGCACAGCTGTTCAGAAGTTCTTGTTTACGCTGAGCTCCTTGATTGTAGTAGTTTCCTGCGTAACATGTAGAGGTCACATTAGATGTTAGATATGGTATTTCTCTCAGTAGATTATGTATAATTAGCAGTTTTTATAGTTTTAAATGAGGGGGTGGTGTACAGATGGCCTCTGGAACAGGACTGGGGTTTCCCAACAGCCATGTTTCCCTTTCTTGTACCGCTTATTGGGAAGCTTTGATTGCACTTCTGGTACCTGACAATTTGTTTTTAACTTATGCAGTGCTTGTCACAAAGGTTACAGAGTAACTGAAAGGACGCAGGCTTAAGGCGGGTACTAAAATCATTCAAAATTCAAAAACAAAACAGGAAGAAAACAAAAAGAGGGAAAAGCCACACAGACAACAGGAAGGTGCGCAAAGACAAAAAGAAAATGAACATAGTTCACAACATAAGGGCAACGTCTAAAAATCAATTAAAAAAAAAGACTATGAAGGTGCATCGATTATGTTCTCTTTCAGGTGTTCTTGTACTTTTTTTATATTTCAAACCAAATTCCAAAAAAGTTGGAAATGCTGTCTGAAATGTGAATAAAAACAGAATGCAATGATTTGCAAATCTCCTAAACCCATATTTTCTTCACTATAGAACACAGGTAATACATTATATGTTTAAACAGAGGCTTACTATTTCATGAAAAATATCAGCTCATTTTGAATTTGATGGCAGCAACATGTCTCAAAAAAGTTGGAAGGGGGCAACAAAGGGGTAAAAATGTAAGTAGTTCTAAAAAAAAAAAACTAATGGAGAAACAAACTGCAATTAATTAGGTTAACTGGCAACAGGGAATGAACATGACTGGGTATAATAAGAGATATTAAAGAGGGAGCTTCTCTGAAGTAAAGATGAGCAGAGCTTCCATGGTCTGCCAAACTATGTTTACAAGTTTGGAAAAAATAACGAAAGAAAGAATATTGTTGGTCTTCATAAAATTATGAACACTTTAAATATGTCATCATCTACAGTACATAAGATCATCAAATGATTCAGAGAATCTGGAGAAATCTCTGTGAGCAAAAGTCAGCATTGCTTTAAAAACAGGCACAATTCTGCTATGAAATCACTGCATTTTATCAGGAACACTTCCAGAAACCCTTCTCTGTGAACACAGCTCACTGTGCCATCAACAAATGCAGGTTAAAGCTCTAACATGCAAACAAGAAGCCATATCTGAATATGGTCCAGAAACGCAGCTGTCTTCTCTGGACCAAAGCTGATTTAAAATGGACTAAGGAAACTTGGAAAGTTACTGCGATTACTGCTTGTTGTTTAAAGAAAAAGAGGGGATGGTGCACAGTGATAAACATTGCCCTGTCCCATTTTTATTGAGAAGTCTTACTGCCATCATATTCAAAGTGATTTTTTTTAAGTGCATATTTTCTCAGCTTAAACATTTGATATGTTTTCTATGTTCTATTATGAGTAAAATATGGATTTTTGAGCTTAGCAAATCACTGAATTGTGTTTTAACTTACATTTTACACAGCATTTTAACTTTTTAGGGAATTGGTGTTGTACTCCTGGAAGATGTATGAGCAGTTGGTACTCTTGTAGTGTAATAACTGCTGGAAAATTAAGGAGCTCCTGGATGTATGCAGAGCATTGCATGCACTCAAACGGGATGGGTAAACCATCAAATGCGCTTAAAGTTACGGTTTGTTCACTCATTTCTCCTCTGCTTGGATCTGCTCTGTGTATACATTTATGTTGGGATTGGGGGGGGGGGTGTGGCGGCAAATAGGAACAACAGCGAGCAGAGGAGAAAAACTAGTTTGACCCCAACTGACAGTAAAACAAACAAACAAAAAAGTGGGTACAAGTTTTTAATTGGTCTATGTATAAATATATGGTTCTATCCGATTAGCAGGTAGGACCATTTTTCATTTTAATTTTGTGTACCTTTATATTGGGATGTTATGAGTGTGCTGTCACCGTACCTTCAGACAAACAGAGCAAATGAACGGTGGCATTTAATTCAACGAGTCGTATGATCGTTGGCGCGAAGAACATACACTCGTCATCCGGATGCGCAGTTACGAACAGAGCTCTGATATTCTCGCCGCTTGTTTCTCTGCTTGATGGAGCGTTCAATGCACGCTTCAACGACTTCATCAAAGTCCGCCGATGTCGAAAATAAATGCATTTTATCAAAGCCAAATAGGACAAAAATATGATGACAGCCAGGTACAAAGTCATTATTTTGACCGTTACCGCATAAAATCCGTGTAAAGACAAAAGCCTGAAGTGTAAATGGTTCCATGTGTAAAAAAAGAAACAAACCCTAAAACAATCCCCCCCCGCAGTCTTTTAACTGTTCCTAACGTTAGTCATTTATTAATTAACTCAACAAGTAGAAGTATAACTCAACTCAACAAGCATGGGTTCACATGTTTATTCGCACGATTGCGTTATTTTTTTTTGTACTAATTGCAGTCTCAGTGACTTTTATTTTCGTTTCAGTTTAAATAAAAATATAATGAGAACGCGAAACAGAATAATTTTCTGGCTTGTCTGAATAAATATAAGAAGGAAAACTTTTATATCGTTGTATAAATCGAGAGAAATAATCGTTTCTGAAAAGTGAAATAAAGAAAAAACACTAAGAACATTACCGTGTTTGAGGGGAAGATTTAGTTGTCACACCATCACATTGTCCTTGCAGATATATAACAATCCAAAATAATATTTTAAAGTTCTGCGCAAAAAAATGGCATTTGGCGGCCACTTGCTCTGTTTTCTGCAGGGTCTAGTTTTATCTGTATATACATATATTTTAAGGACTAGATATACCCTGGGGAATCATTAATAATAAGGGGAATCTTTTTTACTCTGCCAGGACATCGACCAACAAATGCGGCGCAGCCTTCAGTCTGCCTAGTCGTCCACAGCCCATAACCCGCGGATTTACAATCAACTATTGCCACATATTTCTGCACAGGGAAACCTTTCTCTGCCATCGATATATTTTCTTATAATGAGGTAAGTAAAAATAGTTACCATGCAGCACATCAACATGTCTAATTAGCACGCTATTTAAGCGCCCCGGTCTACGCTGAAAATCTGCCTTGCAAGATGGCGACGTGGTTGAGATTTCAAAGGTGAAATACGGCTAACTTAGCAAGCTAGCGACAACAACAGTAACATCTTAAACGCTACGACACTAAGCTAAAGCGTTAAAGTACCGCATATTTTAAAATTGACCTTCATTATCGTGCACGTTTTTGGCGCATTTCCGGAGATGCTCTCTGTTGTAGAAATAACCCCATCCCCCCAATCAAGATAAGCTACAAATTCAGTTGCGTTTATATGACAGTGTGGCGTTAAAAGACAACAATAACAACGTACAACAGCATTATTTCACCATGCATGCCTGTAGCTGAGGCCAGGGAGGTCACCACAGCTGCTGGGTTAGCGTGGAAATTATCAGAGGGACCACTGTAAATAATTTACTTGCTAACTTTACCTAGAACTTTACCGCGATACGACGAAAGCTGATCAAAGCAGGATTATTATTATTTTTTTAATTCTGCAGATGTAACGACCCCAGTCCCGTCGAATATTACAATTAAGGCGCTGAGAACACTCAGGAGCCACATTTTCGTTTAGCTGCCATATTACATTATTTTAAAGGGATGAGAGAGATCCAAGAAATGACTCCCATCATGGGTTTGTTTGCAAGTTACACTAACGTACACTACGCTACACTACAGCTGAGAACGAGGTTATAGTCAGGCCCCTAAGAAGTAGAGTTCCAGATTGTAATGCTAAGCATACTTATGTCATTAGTATTCTGCTCTGCTTTAAGAAAATATCGTACTAAGAAAAGTTTAAGTGATTTAATGCCCAGAATGAAGCATTGTAACACACAATGCATTTTGGAGCCCAGGAGGTTAGCTGTTTCTTATTGAGAGCACACGTGTTAATACTTTTAACTTATTTTGAATTATATATAGACGTATATAACTTCCCTAGCTTTATCCTTGGGACTTTAACAAAATAATTTCCAGTTTTGGTTTGTGTGTCAGTTATGCTTGTAAATAGAAGGTCGTCGCCACATGCTGCGATTCAGTTTTTTTCAGAACAATAAAAATGGTAATATTTCAGGCAGCTGTGGGGCTGCTGGGATCTCTTTTAGCAGTTTCTCTTATTTCATTTACCACCAAACATTTTGAGCTGTAATTTTTGAGATTTTGTGATTTTTGATTTGTTCTACCTGAGTTTGGCTCAAAGCCAGAAGGTGCTGTTGAAAATGAGGCTGAGCCTTTTATAGATTTAAGAACCACATTCACAGACTGTCTGGTGCTGGTTTTGTGGAGATGATGATGATGGACACATTTGTCACTGCATTTAGGGTTTACATGAAAGTCACTCATGAAAGTTCTTTTTTTATTTGTTTTTATTAAAAAAAACACCAGCACTCACCAGTTGGGTAGTTACAAATTATTTTGTTATTTGTAGTCTTTCTCTAATTAATAAAGTAGATCTCAGCCAAGGATTAAAAGGTAAAGTAACATCTCTTCAACTTTAGTGACCATGGCAACGGTTATAACTGCATAATCCAGTGATTTGTGTTTGCAGTAAACTAGCATGCAGACTAAATTAGTTTTAGTTCATCAGTATAGTGCTGACTGCTGAATAGTGCCGTCATTATTACTGCAAGATGATCCTGCACTATTAGGCCATCATGTTTTATTTTTTTTACATGCACTATATATTCATACTCTGCATGCAAACACTTCAAATTTTCAGGAAAAGCACATTCAGAAATGGCTTAAAATTTCTATCAGTCATTCATTATTTGGAGTTTTGTTAGCCGTGTACCTATTTATAGCCTGTATCTGTAGAGTATTAAACACCCTTGTACGTGTTTATGGCGAGTCATATCATGTAATCTATGATATTGGCACTGTTATCACACATGGCCAATTTTCCTTGTGTCTTGCAGGCCTATTATTGGTGTGTGTTGTTTTTATCCATAAATATTTAGTCAAAATACGACATTTTGTGCATTATTTCATTTAGAAAGTACTGGAGTATCTGGTCTCTACGATTTGTTATTAGAGAAAAGACACTCATGAGAAAAGGGTCACAATGCTCCCTGGCATGGTCCTGGCTCTTGTTCTTTGTACGATGCTTGACTAATTGAGGGTGACAGGATTCTGAGCAGCCAAAACAAACTCACAAATTTTCATCTGAATCTAGTTTTGTTAAAATGCAGTGGCTAAGTTGTTCATCGTGGGTACAGTTGTGGGATGCTATTCTGACAGAAGAACACGAAACAACATGAATAGAAAGTTTAAACCACCTCTGAACAGAAGTTTGTTAAAATCTGAGAAACTGTTCCCATGTAAAAGGAAATAGCCTTCAATAGACAGTAGATTGTTTGTACAGAAGATGGAAATGCATGACCGACTGACCATAATAATAGCTTGATTAAAAGTCTGTGAATCTTGTGCCGCATGTAGAAAATGTCTTCACAGTTTTGAAAATAAATTGACATTTAAATGCCAGTTTTCTGCATTCCGTTTATCCAGGTGTTATAATCTGATTTCAGTGTAACTGAAGACAAAGGGGCAGTAAAGTAGAATGAATACACCTGTGACTCAAAGTAGCTGAAATAGACCCTCGCAAATGAGTAGGTTTTTTTTTTTTTTTTTCCATACAGTCCGTATTTTTACAATAAAATGTCAATAAAAGTCCTTCATCAAACCACCTGTTCACATAGATTAAATGTGAAGGAAAGCAATCTCTCTGCTCTGATCCAACAGTGGTTTGTTTTTCATGGCTGTCCACCTCTCTTTTTTTAACAGCGATGCCTGCAGCAAGGCCGAGTCTGTATTTATTTTAAAGCTTAAGTTACTAAATATTTTGCAGATTTAGGTTGTTAATCTAAAATATATAGCAGCATGGTGGAGTCATGGCTAGCACTGTCTCCTCACAGCAACAGGGTTCTGGGTTGGAATCTTGTTATCGCCTTACCTGCGTGGGTTCTCTTCGGGTACTCTCACAGTCCAAAAACATTAATTGGCAATTGGCCGGAGGTGTGAAAGTCTTTTTTTTTTTCTTTAATAGCCATGTGATAGACTGCTGACTTTTTGAGAATGTAACCCCCCCTCAATGGCTGGGATAGACTCCAGCTCTCTATGACCCCGAATGACCCAGACAAGTGGAAGCAAATAGATGGAAAGAATATAAAATCAAGGTTTAGAAATAAGTTATGCTGAATTATGGATCATGTCAGCAAAACAAAATTACAGATAGATAATTACATTATCTTTGTTTGTGGGCTAGCTAAAGTCTGATCTACTGAAAAACAAAAAAACACCGGCTGCTACTTCCTCTTTTTGTTTTTGCCTGTCTTATTTTTTGGCATGTCTTATTTTTGTTTATGCTTATAGCACATTTATACATTTGGGTTTTTTTTTTTCCCCTTTGATTGTATTTCAGATGTCATTTAGGCATTTTACTCTTTTATTGTAGACAATAATAATTACATGTTTCAATATGTCTGCTTCAGATATTGATATAAAAGTAATCTTCAAGATTTTGCTCCCACTTAACATTACTAGGTTGATACAATAAAATCAATTTAGGAATATCTTAATATTGGTGGCCTTTTTTTGTTGGTGATTTTGAATCTCTGTGCATTTTTGTATGTTTGAGCTCCCTGCACATTACAAAGTCTAAAACAAAAGATTTTGGTTAATGCAAACCGTCATAAATCAAGTTAATTGAATTGTCCGAATCCGAAGTGGCCATCTTGGTGTTTTCATCCACAGAAAGATCTTTGAAATGTTTTTAGAGCTGCAGCTGTAATGTAAAGACAAATATGCTTTAGTTGTTGCAAATCATACCTGCATTTCTTTTGTTTAAAAGCTGTGGCTTAAACAAATGCCTGGATAAATAATAATGTTAGGGTTATAATTTTTTTATTTTGGGGTATGTTAACTTCATTACTTACACTGGAATGAGGTGATTTTTGATTAAAGCCAAAATTCTCCTCACAGATACTTTGTTGTTCATATAAATACGTCTTAACCAGCCTGATCACATTGGGACTGGTCTGTTCCCTTGTGCCTATTTGTGTTGTATATTATAACTTGATAGTATTCCCTAAAGTGATAGCTCATTTCCAGTTCTGGTTTGTGTGATTTTCAGCTTTTATTTGATGACTTGATTCGATTTTTTTTTTAAGTACAGAAAAATTCTTTTTTTTTAATATACACAAAATGTCTAAAATGTGACTTTTTGAAAAGTGCATGTATGTTTCTGTCTGGTGCAGGTGGTTCGTGTCTCCCAACATGGTCTAGCTAAACTCTGCATTCCGTGAAGCAGCTGCAGCCCGGTAGCACTGAGCCAGGATGTCCAGTAGCTCGGGCTACCCCCCGAGTCAGGGGAGCTTCAGCAGTGAGCAGAGCCGATACCCATCACAATCTGTCCAGTACACCTTTGCCAGCAGCCGCCACCCACAGGTAAAGCCTTCTTTCTGCTTTCTTTTGTTTTGAGTGAACAGTCATGTTTGTATCCTCACCCAAGTCAACCCCTATCAGCCTTTTTGTTGTGGTGTAGAATCTCACTGACAGCTTTGATCGTGTTGCGTTAGTGTCTGCCTGTGTGATAGAATTTAAATTGTTGATGGTGATATCTGAAAGAGCAGCAGATAGATTATTTTCACTTTTCAAAAATACCACTTGTTCTGAGTTGACCAATCAGTGTCCTCCCAGGATTGAACCAGGGATCTTTTGCTTGTTGGGCTAATGTCAAAAGCAGCTACACTTTGGAGCCAAGGCTTTACTTCTATGAGAAATTACACTACTGTTTTCAGTAAAAAAAAATGGTGTAAAATGGTTTTATTGTTGCTGAAATCAGATTTTGCATAAGATCTTGTACCACTGGTTTCACTGGATAACAGCTGACCCATCTAGATACATTTTGCCTTTTTTTTTTTTTCTCTCTCCTTTCAAACTTGCTATGACAGCTGCGTGTCCCTGCTGGAAACTACCTAAAACTTTGTGATTTGTTTTCTTCCTTTACTTGGCTAAAAGCTATCTTTTAGTGGTGCACTTGATTTTTGGTGTAAGGAAAAAAGTTACATTTTTGAAGCAAATATAAATGCAATAGATTAATCAGTCCTGTAGCATAAATACACACCATTTGGTTTTTGTAATTGTTGGATTGCAAAAATGGGATAGAAACTAAAATTTAAATAGTAGTCTAGCTTTAGATAGCATTCCAAATAAAATCAATCTATTCCTCTTTCTGTTAATTGTGGTTTAGGGTGCAGTATGAGTAGATCTCATATCTCCTCATACTGAATTGGAACTGCACTCCTTATCAAGAATTTGTGGTTTTTTTTTAATTATATGCGTGAATATAAGATGGGCCAATGACAGCAGAACTTCAAAGATGTTGTTAATTGAGGCTTTGGGCTTACTTTCGAACCAGTTGATTTGAAAAGGTAATGCACATCCTCAGACTAATTTACAGCCAGATTCCATCTTTGCATGGAAAACGAGTCCAAAGTTGAGTTTCTACCAAGCTCACTGTCATGTTGTTTGTGGCTTCAGCTTTAAGGGGCCTTATTGCTTCATTTTCAACTACAAGTGAAGATGTAAGTGATTTTAAAAAAAAAACCCAAGACCAAACCCATTTTTTAATTTATTAGTGTTACATTGATTATTTAAACCGATTAGAAATGCATTGATGCTGATTAAATTTGCTTGTAGTCTCAGTAGTGAAAAACCATGTGTGATGGTCATTCCCGTAGCAGTATTTAAACCTAGAGCATCGTCCTTTTGCACATTCATTTGAGAATGTTGGATGGTGTTTGGACATTTTCAGCGACATGTTTCTTAGAAGCTTACTTTCACAGAAAACTCTCAACGGGACATTTCTGAGCATTCACATTGTTTGCTTAAATCCGGGACAAAATTGGAATTTGGAAATGTTTCCTGTAACTACATTTGCTTGTTCAGGTTTGTTTGGCAGTCACACTGTGCTGATAACATTTCTGTGTTCTTTACCCCATACGGTTTTGGATAAAGGCCTCTGACTATTACAGACGTTTTAATCAATGTTCTTGCCATCAACAACATTCCTTTTAGTTTGCCAGAGGAGGAGTAGTGCTGCTGGTTTCAGTAATTCCACTGTGCACTGACTAATGACACATTTGAAAAACGAATGGAACTGGGCCACACTTCAGGCCAGCCCTCGTTCTCTAGAACTAGGATATATATATTTTTGTATATTCCTGGTAAGCTTACCAATGATGTTGTATTCTGTCCTTACGGCCTCTTGGATAACTGTGCCGCATTTATAGCTGTGTTTTTCTTTTTTATATATCTGCAATGTCCCTGTTAAATAATCCAACAAATAAAATTATGTAAGCTAACAAAATAAGCAAAGCAAATTAGCTTAATTATTTATAATTTTAATCTCTGATTGCTGGCATCGTGATTGTCTACTCGGAGTTGCAGCTGAGTGGCAGAAATGCCTATTGAGTTGCCTTTTATTAGATTAAGTAGAACAGAGCTTACAGGAAATGCGGTGGGTGGGGTTACAGGCATGTGTTTATGTGTGTATGTATGCATGAGGTGAGATGCAGCACAGGTCCATGGCTAGACTCTAACTGGGGACATCGCAGTTACATGATTTTTGTGCCCCTCGCGAAGCTTTTGGCAGTGCATTGTACAGCCAGTGACGGTGCTTACATGAGCTGCAGTGAGAAGCATTGATGCCAATAATTGTGCTTCAGGTTACAGTTCATGTGTAAAAGTGTGAGTGAAGCAGGCAGTGGAGGCAACTTTACTAATTCAAAGTGAGATGTATCTGTGGCAGAGAAACGTGTCACTTTTGTAGACACTACATTCTAAGGATGAACCGGTTGCTGCACCTGTGAGGTGCTTATAGTTTATGATGGTATGTGAGGTGATGTTTGTTTTTGTGTATTGATTTCCATTTCCCCTGCTTCACACTGTCAAGAACTTGAATGAGACTGAGATTTAAGAATTGAATTGCTAAGTGTTCCTCTTGCCTTTAGGATTTCACCGTCCCAGACTACCGGAATCACATGCAGGATCCACAGGGTCGCAGAAGACCGTCTTTACTGTCCGAATTCCACCCTGGAGCTGAAAGGTAGGAGCTTAATATTCAATAACCAAACTGCTTATTAGGCTTTATTAAGGGCTTTCTTATTTCATTTTAGATTTTGTTCTAGAGAGGTTTTCCCTTCTTGCATCCTCCGATTAATGTTTTGCATTTTCACAGCTAGTTGCAGCTTCTGATAAATCTGTTCATTTCTTGTTTACTTTTCTTTCTCAGGCCTCCAGAGAGGCGCCATGGTTACGAACAGCAGTTTCACTCTGTCTCAGCCCAACCTGAGCATGAGGGCTTGGAGGCTAAACGCCCTCGCATGGAGACTGTTGCTGAGGCTCATATCACCCGCACCCCTCCCACTGCGGGGGGTATTGTTCTGCCTGTGCCCCATACTGTACAGGACAGCCTAAGAGGCACTGTGGAGGTCAAGAAGGTGGGCATCATATTTTTACACCCACATTTTGTAGGTCCTGTATTTGAACCAGTTTATCAGACAAAAATAGTTAAGTTTAAGGTTGGACTGACATGTACTAATGTCAGTGTTCAGTATTCATAAAAGATATTGTGATGAACATCTGAAAGACAAAAGATTAGCTCAGTTCTTTTCCATAATTAAGGTTTATTTATTTTTGTGGAACAAAAGTGAATATAAATGAGGACTAAAACACAATGACTATACAAAACAAGGCTCTCCACTATGGTTAATGTCCAAATTTTTAAACATCGGCCATAGTCCCTTTATTTCTCAGTTGCTAAAGTCATGAACTTAACAATAGGTTCCTGTAGACAATAAAACAAAAATTTGAGTCTGAGTAGCCACTCATGGATTCTCAAACACTTAAGACTAATGCAGTCATGACGGTTTATGAAGGTTTTATTGCAGGATAGGGCTATTTTGGTAAGGTGTTGATTTGATTTGTATCCTCAGAAGATCTAATTTATAGGCCTTTGGACCTGAGCAGTGCCTATTTATCTGGTCTTCACTGATACTATCAGGTTAGCCAGTAAGCCATGCACCGGCTCATGTTTCTCTACTGTCAGCACTTGATGTTGTTCAGCTGCCTCTTTGCTGAGTCTCTCATCCCACAATCAGAGGAACTCTGCTGTCTTGGACTAGTACTGAAGGTTGTAGTCCTTGTTCTGCCCTGGACATCATCTGTGATCCGGATAGGCAGAGTAGAACAAGAACTGCTCTTTCTAGATTCTAGACAACGACAGTCAGAGTCAGTCTGTAGGAGGTGAGAACGACTGGAGAGGTAGCTGACTGGCTCAGAGCCTACGCATAGGGAAGCATGAAACCAAACAGGTTTCAGCTGGTTAGTGGTGAATTCATTTTCAAAAATAAAATACTTGGTAAATGAAGCTTTTCTGTGATATTATTTCCAGATTGCCTACCACTAATTTGTATAAACCCATTTAACAGTTTTTTGTTTTTTTGCCAGGAGACTCAGTTCACTGTCAAAGTGGAGTCTCCATCCCCAGGAGGACCTACACTACACATGGGGGAGGAGCAGGACACCTCTCCTTCCAAACTGTCCAAGGAGGAGCTGATCCAGAGTATGGACCGTGTAGACCGAGAGATTGCTAAAGTGGAGCAGCAGATTTTCAAGCTGAAGAAAAAGCAGGTTGGTTCTCCAGCTCGGCCTTTTGCCTCTTAACATATTTCAAACATAGTGAGTGTTGTGTAAGAAGACTTGGCACAGATAATGTTTTTCAATCTTTTTCTTTACTTGATATTTTAAAAAGAAATACAATTGAGAGACTGAGATTATACAAATTTTAGAACAGCATTGAGGAATTGCTTAAATATAAATGTTTTATTGCTTTTATGCAACTGTATCACAGCTAAACTTCAAACTGAGTTTTTATCCAAAGTGAAACTGAGGATAAATACTAAGAAAAATATTCATGGGAGGGTCTCAAAAATCCACAGATCCATTTAGTAAAAAAGTCAGGTTAAGGTAAAAAGTGTTGTACTCTCAGCTCAGGGTTAAAATAATCTACCGGAAGTCTTTCCCTTTGAGAGAAGCCTGTTCAGTATGTCTAGTGCTAAATATCAAGTTCTCTACTGACTTGGTGATGAGCCTCCTGATAAGTCCTGGAGGCTTGCTTGTCTTCTCAGTGAGCTCCAAGTTGCTCTTTGACCTTGAAAATTAAAGCATTCCTCAGGGCTATAAGATGCCTCTGCTGTAGATCTATAGGCTGACAGACTTGTGTCTTTCATTTTCTTGTATTTTTCCTATAAGGCACTCTCAGAAACTACATTTCTAGATCTCTAGGTTTATTTTTTTCTTGAGCTCAGCATCCTATTTAGATTAGATTGTTTTTTTTGTTTGTTTTTTTTAACTTCTTGGTCATCTTTGAACTGCTTATCTCTTTTGGAATTCCATCTAATTAGACAGCGATGTTAGCAGATCTTGGCTGCAAGAGAATACCTCTCCCTTCTCCAGTCTGCCTTTTCCCAAGGTTTTCAGGGATTTAATGTTTATTTGAGGTATTTCAGGAACTCCTAATCTGGTCCCTGTAACCTGGTACTTTACATAACCTTTAGCTTGTAAACATTGACTTAGCAAACATTAAGCAGATTAGTTTGTCTGTGTTCACTGACATGGCCCAGTGGCAGAAACCTTCAACCTTATACACAAAAACGCCTGCAGGGAATAATCTGACAATACCTGCACGGTCCTCAGATATCAGATGCCGGGATCGGATCACTACACTGTTGATGGGTCTGTGTTTTTTCACAATCTGCTCTGTATGGTCATGCATAGATGAAATAAGTCTCTCCACTCCACATTGTTATTCTGATCTTGTGTGCCATAGGTCAAAAATTCATGTGTTCTTTTTGTCTCTTAGCAACAACTTGAAGAGGAAGCAGCAAAGCCAGTGGAGCCCGAAAAGCCAGTGACTCCTCCCCCAGTGGAGCACAAGCACCGCAGCATAGTCCAAATCATCTACGACGAAAACAGGGTTAGTTGTCTCATGCAAACACCAGGACACGCCTGCAAGAAGCATTGGTTCTTTGCTCTCTGGTCTGTGTTAGTTCATTATCTTGAACAATTGCAAACAATGTCTGCAGAGTTGGGAGAACAACATTACTTTTTCTGTTTAAAATCGTGCCACAGCAAGCTGTGAGCAAGTGTTAAAACCACCAATGACGCCAGCCAACCCGTGACAGTCTCCACCCTCAAATTAAGTAATTCCTTTTGTTAGCTGATGGGTTTGGAGTTTCATTTCACTCCCACTAATCACTTTCTGTCGTATCTAAGCTGTTCTAACCAACTGATGATATCTGAACGGTTCCTGTTACTGCTGACTCTCCTCACCCCCGTTCATGTGCATCATCTGTTAGAAGAAGATGGAATATTTTGTGGTTGTAGCGTTGTGTTTTGAAGTTAATGGGACTAGAAATGATGCTTGTTTTAAGTGCTGGATCTGTTTATCTAACAGAAGATGTGATTCTTTTTATCAGTTAAGAATACATTAATCTCATTCAAGGGCGGAGGTGGGCCTCATTATGTGTATTTCAGTTGAAAAACAGTGCAGCAAGTGAGGATGTGTTTACAGAGGTCACTGGAGTTCATGTGTGTCAGACAGTGTTGTGGTAGGAGAGCGCTGGGACACGCCTTCCCTTCTCAGTCAACCATTAACCCTTTAGGCTGTAAAGCTGCTCAGGCTTTGCACATAGCATTTAGTCTGGCAGCTGTGGTTGTTTGTCTCAGTCTGCAGATGGGGGTTTGTGAAATGTGAAAATGAAGAGTTGGTATGTCCCTAATGATCTTGAAGAAGCTGACAGACTGCAGCGATCCAGGAATACTGCCTTGCCTGCCCTATTATTTACGCTTCAGCGGGAGTTCTCACTCTTATATTTATTTATTTATTTATTTCTTGTATCGTGAATTGCTTTTCAGGCTTTTGCAATTTCTTGCTTTTTGAATTAATTAATAGAAGAAGATTATATGTCAAGCCAGCTGAATACATCTGAAATAATCAAACATGTGTCTGTTAAACATTTTTGTTTAGTCTTAAAGTCTTAAGATTATGGTTATGGTCATAGTTCGGTACTTCACTTGAGAAAGGAAAGAAATTTGCACCCCACATACCACAATATTTGGTATTTTATTTTTAAGATTACAATCAAAGGTTTTCCTGTTTTTCCTCATGTTATAAACAAAACAAAAAAAACCCCCAGTAAATTTTTTTTAAGAAGTGTTTTCCCTCGTTGTCCTCCTGCAGTGGACCCTCCTCACAGTTTGAGATCCACTATTTTAACTGAAGCTTCCTTTTAATGCTTTGCTGGCAAAATGTCTCAGAATCAACATAAACATCCATATCTTAAGATTAACAAAGGTGTGTTCCTGCTGTTTCTCTTTACTGTTATTAAGTCACCTGT
>VUQG01036538.1:0-24672 GCA_015106755.1 Etia nguti
TGTGTGTACGTGTATGTGTGTGTGTGTGTGTGAGTTTGTGTGTGCGTGTATGTGTGTGTGTGTGTGCGTGTATGTGTGTGTGTGTGTGTGTGTGTGTGTGTGTGTGTGTGTGTGTGTGTGTGTGTGTGTGTGTGTGCGTGCGTTGTTGTGGTGTTGTGTGTGTGTGTGTGTGTGTGTGTGTATGTGAGTGTGTGAGAGCGCTGTCAAGCAAAACTTTGTGTTCGTGTGTTTTTAGCATACTTTGCAGTGCACTCAGCAGGGTCAAAATGAGTTCACCTCGAAAGCCTCCCTCAACTATGTTATGAAATTGATTTAAGCATGGAGAGGAAAGGAAAGGAAAGGAAAGGAAAGCAAAGGAAAGGAAAGGCGTGAGCAGAGACGAAAAGACTGACTGGAAAGAAAAGGAAAGAGATGTTGGGCTAAAAAATGTGAAAATGGAAGAAGAGATGGAGGGCAAAAGAGAGAAAGATAGCAAGACTGGGTCATTCTAAGAATAGCTAAAAGACTCCTTGCATCTCTACAAAACTCCATTAAATTGAAGCTCTTTGGAAACTATGCTGAGCACAGGGAAAACTAGGGGATATGAAATTGTCCATCAAACGATGTACTGTGGGAAAAAAATGCAGGACAAGGACCTTAAGATGGCCCTTTTTTAAAGTGTTGACTCATCTGAAGCAGAACGGGAACTTCACCTTAAAGATGACTATGGAGGAGAATAATCGGTTGTCAGCATTTCACTATGGATTTTTGGTCGCCTGTATGTCAACCCATAGTGTAGGAAAAAAATACTACAAGAAGATGTTAAGCTGTGGGAAACAAACAATCTGAGACTTTCACATGCATTTTACAATCAACTTTTTTTTTTACTATACACCAGTATAGTTAGTGTTGGCAGGGAGATAACGCATCTATTACACATCTGAACAGTCCATCACAAAATATATATGTATGCAATTTCTAAAGACTACACGTAGCCTTCCCTCCTGTCTGCAAGGATTTGCTCAGAGGCAGGACACTATTGCTGTATTTGTGTGCTGTTAGAATCCGGCTTGAAAGTGCCTGAAAACAAGGACAAGGAGGACACACCAGAATAAATGCAGATCGGGACGAAACTGTTGACACATGCTCTACCACCTAAGCCTCTGCTGCATATATACACCCGTGGACCACTTCATTAGGTAAACCTGTGAAATTTCTTGTTAATCTAAATATCTAATCAGTTGATGCTGCTGAAGTTGAACATTTAAGTGACAGTGGGATTGGCCTCACACAGGCCAATCCCACTGTCACTTAAAGTCACTGTAAACCCAAGAGATGGACCTACTGGGACCAAAAATACATCAAACATACTTCTGGACATGAAGTCCACTTTATTTGTGTGTCTGCAAAGATGCAGCTATTGAGGGCTCACTCACCAGGCCTATGAGTGCCCTCTGTTGATGATCCTCCTCCTGGAAAAGCGGCACCAGCTTCTTATCTAGAAGAGAGCAGGCAATAGTGAAAGTGTGCGCATAAAAGGGGCGTTTGAAGATAGCTTCAGCATCAAAGCTATGCCAAATTAATCAAGCGCAGGTAGGCACGTATGTGAGTCCTGGAACATCATTAAACAAGCCATCAGTAGAAATGTAAGAAACCAAAAACTCTTATTTCTTTATGGCTTTTAAATTTAAAATAAAAAAGAAGCTGAATATAAGATATTAATAGATTCTTTTTGAGCATTTTTTGCTTTAAAAATAAATCCCAAACCTTTGGGGGTTACGAAGCTGCAGTCCCGCAGTGTGTGTGTGTGTGTGTGAGTGAGTGCACAAGTATTTTGGCATGGTGAAGTTGTTTTATGTCAATCTCACAAAAGTGGACCACACTGCAGCTTTAGATGAATTATTACATGCGTGCATACACAAATACACACATCTTTTGATCCCTTTCACGCATGCAAGAAGTTAACTTTTTGATGTCACAGCAAAACATTTTTTTTACAGATATGAAAAAAAAAGTGCTTACAACGCACAGCAAACCTGCAGACTGTGCTGCCAGGTTCAATGTACGCCTTTTATCGGTTCAAAGCAATCAGCTGTTTTACATGTAGGCCGTGACCCTGAATTGAATAAGTGGATGAATAGATGGTTTAGATAGGGTCCCATAATAAACTATACTGCCGAAATAATCTTTAACAAAACTGATACTGAAAAATAAATACGTGAAGAGTGGTTTGAATTTAGTCTCTTTGGTTTTGCATCAGTTAGTGATCTCAGTATATTATTTTTTATTTTCTTTGAGATCATCAAATTTTAATATTAGTCAAAGATAACTTGAGTAAATATAAAATGCAATTTTTAAATGATGATTTCATTTATTAAAGGAAAAAAGCCAAATCCACCCGGCCCTGTATAAAAAAGGAATCATGACCCGGCCCACATGGTGTTAAAATTTTCACTTCTTGACTATCATGGCCAAAGTAATTCATTAAAATGATAATATTTTCATACTGACACAAAGTTTGTAAAAATGAGTCACATAAGATTATCACGTGTGTATTTAATTTCTATAAATATTGTATATCATGACATCCCTACTCAAGAGGAAACTGTAAGAGTCCAGCCAGATCAACACTGCCATCCCTTAAACCACACTTTAGCATGAATCAGATAAAGAGAGGTTAACTGGAGAATAGTATCTGTGAACATAAATCTGCATCACTAATTTAATGCAATACAAGTTAAAAACATCTTCTAGCAATGCAACAAAATCCAGCAGTCATGATCGCTGGCATAACAGATGTAATAAAACACCAAATCATAAACTATTTACAGTGAAATTAGCTTCTTACAAGTATGCTATTATTTACAAGTTAAAACAGGAACGCAATCATATGTGTGTTTTAAAAATCAATCTGAGGGAGGATGTGGGTATGAGATCATGTGTGTGTCTGTGTGTTTTTGTGTGGGGAATGTCCTGTGTTGTGTCTGACAGGTAACAGCTGCACTGGAGCTACGTGCGTCATACTGCATATGAGAGACACGTGAAAAGGGAAAGAAAATAAGGGAGAGAGCGGGATATGCAAGTACCAAGCTCCTCAGTGTTATGTAATCGCGTATAGCATTCTTTCTCTTGGCTTTTCTTTCTTTTTCTTTCTTTCTTTGCTTTTCTGCCTCCTTCCTCCTTCGTCTCTGTTTCATTCCAAGATAAATTAGTGAGGTAGTTTTGTTTAGCCACACACTCCAGTGAGCGTGAAGAATAGAGCCTCATAAGAATACACCAGCCCAAACATACTCACACACAGTATAGAGTTACACTATAAGTCTAAGTTTGAGTATTCATTAAGTTCTTGCTATGTCTGTGTACTTGTGTGTGTTGTACGTCTGTTGTTTGTGTGTCTGTGTGCCACATCAGTGTGCTTATGCCATCTTACCAAGACTCCAGGTGTCCACCATTGATAGAACTCTACAAAATAAGAAGCAAAGCTTTGTGTGAAAACAATCCCTCAAGCCAGCATTATAATAAGAGTCTTACACTGTATGCTGTAAGCTGAGGAGGCAGTATAATTCTACATTTGCTGCAGTGTGCAGCAAAAACTATGAAAGCAAAAATTTGTAAGCAGGTTCCAGAGTTTTGCCTGGAGGAAGCTAATTATAAACCAAAAAGGTGTTTGGTTGGCTCTCTGAAACAAACAGAGCAGGCTTTCAAACAATGGTGCATGCAGGTATGTGTCCATCATCAAGTCAGTCACCATCAAATGGTAAAGGGCTGTAGTTCTGATTTCACTTTTAGGCTATGCAGACTTCTTTTATTCCTGCTAAGTGGCTACATTTGTGCCCAAAATAACTATAAAGCTTGGTAGATGTGTGCTTGAAGCCGGAGTCCGAAGAGAGGTTGATTAGTAAAAGAGTGGACATTTTGATCTGTGAACTAAATGTTTTCTACAGCTGTCTCAGAACCGTATCGATCACACTATTACTGGTGTTACTTTCACATAGAGAAAAGCACCACATCAGTAACCCTCCGAATTTAATCATTAGTTTTGGCAGTAGGAAAAACAGAACACACGTTGTCTCTAAAGTAATTGAGTCTGTGTAAAAAAGTCAACAGTGTGGCTGGATTTTGTTAAAACACGAGAGCCAAAAAGCTGAGTGTAAACTTTGCACCAGCTTGTATATCAACAGCTTAACCACCAAATAGACATATCATCTAAAAATGAAGTTTTTAGATGATAGTTAGGATGTTCTGCCAGCTTTTGTGTTTTTTAATGCTTTAACTTTGAAAGTGAATATATCAGGTTTGTTATTCCATACTGAAATACAGCCCTGGGGTTTTCTAGTTTACTCTGACTTGGATTATAGCAACTAAACTTCTCACATCCAATTCTGAGAAGAGGCTCCCAAGGGGTCCTGAAAGTTAAGAATGAAAAATCAGATACAACCCCAGTTCAGAAAATGTTGGGACACTGTGTAAAGTGCAAATAAAAACAGAATGCAATGATTTGTAAATCTCACAAACCCATATGTTATTCACAAGAGGACGTGGAATAAATATAAAATTGTTAAACCGAGAATATTAAACGTGGTACTAAAGAAAGTCAGTTGCAAGAACATTTTGCAGCAAATTAGGTCAACTGGATGAAGTCATGATTCGGTATAAAAAGAGAATCTTAGAGAGGGAGAGTTTACCAGTTTGCCTGTCAGCAAAAACATGTGTTTACATCTTATGGAGCAATTTCAGAATAGAGTTACTTAATGTAAAATTGCAAAAACTTTGAATATCTCATTAGCTACAGTGCATAAATATCAAGATTCAGAGAATCTGGAGAAATCTCTGTACCAGCCAGATGCAGGTTAAAGCTCTATCATGCAAAGAAGAAGCCATACGTGAGCATGATCCAGAAACTCTGTTGTCTTCTCGGGGCCAAAGCTCATTTAAAATGAACTGAGGCAAAGTGGAAAACTGATTTGAGGTCGGACAAATCAAAATTCATCCTCAGCAATCAAGCAGAGAGGGACCATCCAGCTTGTTTTCAGCCCTCAGTTCAAAAGCCTGAATCTCTCATGGTATGAGGGTATAATAGTGATATAGAATTCGCAGCTTGCACATCTGAAAAGGCACCATGAAGTTAAAAGGTATATACATGTATTATAGTTACATATGTTCCCAGCAATGCTTTTTTCAGGGAAGCCTTTGTATGTTTCAGCAAGACGATGTTAAACTACAAACTACTACAACAGCATGGTTTACCAGTAATAGTTTCACCAGCTCATAAATGTGATAAAGAAGACCCAGGACTGTTGAGCAGCTAGAATCCTCTATCAGATAAAAATGGGATAACATTCCTCTCCCAAAAGTCGAGCAGCTGGTCCTCTCAGCTCTCAGATGTTTACAGGCTGTTGTTAAAAGAAGAGGGGATGCTACAGAGTGGTAAACATGGCCCCGTCTCAACTGTTTTAAATTGTATTCCTGCCATCAAATTCGTGTTTTTCTTAAAATTGTACATTTTGGTATGTTTTCTATGTTCTGCTGTGAATAATTTGCAAATCATTGCATTTACATTTTACTCAACGTCCCAACTCATTCAGGATTGAATTTGTTGTTCTATTTTACTTCTTCTCTCTTATGGACGAGAGCTTAAGCACCAAGACTCAATAATTATTAGAAATTGTGAATCTCCAATAAAACATAATATGTAAACAGGCTGATACAGGTAAACACTCTCAACACTGTCAATATAAATATAGACAACCAAGCAGATCAGTATCACAATTCAAATATGAAATGGATCAAATGCTTCACAAAACAGGGAGGTTTTCATAATCTGGTAAAGTATTCTGGAAGTTGGAAGTACAATGTTTGTTGTACCTTTCTAAACAAAGGAAGACTTAAGCTTTCCCATATGTTTATGTTAAGTGAGTAGATCAGAGAGGCACTTAGGAGTTTTACAGGCAAGATATCTGGTTTCATAGTCTAATGTTAAAACAACGGGTTGTCGATGCAGGGATCTTGTCATGGAAAAAGATGCTGGGTGAGAGCACAATTCTGGTGGCAAAGGCTTAGCACAGACTGCTTGTCCTACTTAAGCGGGATACATTTGTGGGACGATAAATTGTTTAAGTCTTTATTAATTAGGCCAGCGATCTGATAAGAGTGCAGTCTTTAGGGGTCGTGTTTGATTGGAACAAGTGGGCTTAGAGCTAACTTCATTGAGCATTGATAGGGACCTAAATAAACATTGTTTGTTCGGGTCGAATAAGCAATTATACCACCTACATCCTTGAAAGATGAGCGCATTTCAAGTTTTTTTGTTTTTTTGGCAATAACCTGGAGCTGTGTGCCAGCTTTGCAGCTACTGTGACAAGTGCTATAATTTGAGACAATTTCAAACCGGATTTTAACAATCAATAACAGCTACCCCATCAGGCCAATCAGCCCATGCTTGTAAAAACAAAGGGCACGGTGCTGAAAAAGATTCATTACGATGAAACCACCGGTGAAACTGCAGTAAAATGTTGACCTGGGAGCGCCTCATTAGAGAAACCTGTGCCTAATTTCAAAACTCATTGTTAAAAACGCTGGAACATAATGCAGAGGTGCATTCGGCCCCCTCCTCTCGTTTCAGGACTGTGAGTCTGCAGCACATTTCTTAACAAATCTCATGTGGGAGGCAGACCTACTTCTTTGTGTTCTCCTCTACGTGATTCATCTGGCTGGAGGGTCTCCTCTCGGACCTCTGAAACAAACACCCATCATGAGAGACGCTGAAAATACACTTCCATTGTTTCACAAAATACCCCACCGGTATTTTGACAAGGACATACACATTTTCTCACATGCATTCCCACCCCCATACCAAAGAACATGTTTGAACAGTTACCAGAGATCAGATACATTTCATATACATACAGATACATGGGTACAATTAACACGTGGGATGTTTTTGCATGCACATACACCCAAACTCACCATTTTGTCCCAGTCGGCCTGCATGTGTGAGGTTCTGTATCGGGGGTTGGGATCGGCATCAAGATATTTTGTCCTCTCTGTGTTCCACTGCAGCTCTGACCAGAAGCCTTGGAGACTCCTGGCCTGCTCACAGATGTACACAGAAGCAAGCAGCACAGCAACAGCCACAAAGCAAGGGCAAAACAATCGAGGATAATTACATCGGAGCGGTGCACACTGTTTTACATATAAATGTATTATGGACATCTGCATTAATTTCAGTGATTTGTATTTGCATGGGTAATATTTAAAGCAACACACAATCTCTCAATTTAATCGCTTTTTAAAAGTTTAGTTTAGTTTTATTAAATGTTTCTCAAAACAAAATTGTGCTGCTCAGTGTCACGTTGTTTCAAAACAACTCCAGGACTTCAAGTGTGAGAAATGTGTTATTACCTTCCCTTTGAAGGTAGATTCAGTATGAATCTCTGTGGTACAAAACACACCAGGAACCTTCAGCAAACATTCTGGCACCTCCTAAAGCACAAATGCAAAAAAAAGTGTGTGGCTCAAAAGCAAGTGTCTCCGCTGCATTTAAATCAATACTAACAGTACTGTGCAAAAGTCTTGTGGCCGGTCGTCAGTTTTTTATATTTTGCTTCCAAGGAGCCAGGCCTTCTTGGAATTTTTTAAAAAGGGATTTTCTTTGGACATTTGCTGCTTTTTCACTCACTTTCAGTCCAGTCTTATACTTCATCATTTTCAGAGAAATGTTTTTTTTTGTGTCCTAAAAAAGTTTAGGAATCCGGACAAGCGGCAGTAGATAGTATCTGAAAACCATGTCCTTAAGAATTCCATCCTATGTCACCCGAGACTTTACATGGTTCCAGTGAGATCGAGAGATCCAGAGAGGTCTGGCCCTTCAGTGGATCCATCTACTGTTTGCTGAAGCCTCAACAGAAATGATCTCAGTTGACAAGAAGCCACTCTTAAGAAACGGAAACGAGGAGAAAAGGCTGAGGTACGCCAAATTACACAATCAGTGGAGAAAGTAGTGTAGAGTAGAAAATCAGTGGAAACAGATGTGTAAATAAAACTGAATCTTTTTTTTTTTCCAAATCTTTATCAGTATATACAATATATACTTTCAAGAGAGAGGTACAACAGTGAGTGTCTACGACCGTCTGTGAAACACTGTGGAGGCTCTGTAATGGTTTGAGGCCAGAGGTGTTTGGTATCATGTCAAAACTGATGGAATGATGAATACAAAAAAAGTATCATCATCATTTTGATCCACCAGCTAGAAAACGTCTGATTGACAACCGCATCATATTTCAGCATTGCAATGATCCCAAACACACTGCCAATACAGCAAATAATGTAATACCTGGGTAAAAAAAAACCCACACTCACACACTATGGAACACTATCAGCCATGGATTGGCCTCACCAGAGCCCAGACCTCAGCATTATTGAACCAGTGTGGATCATCCTGACTTGCAGAGAACCAAACAAAAGTTAGCAAACATCAGAGAAGAGCTTTGAATTTCCTTCAAGAAGCCCGGAGAACTATTCCTGAGGAATAAATAAAGAAATTAGAAGAAAGCTTGCCCAAGAGAGTTCAGGCTGTGTTGATGAATAAATATTGACTTTCAAGCTTGTTAGATTTGTACAAACTCTGTTTTTATCTTTGCCTGTTTTCTGTATTTCCATCTATGTTCACATGTTTCAATAAATAGCTGCAGCTACCACAATACAAAGAAATTTGCAGAGGGGTAGGGGGGTGCTCAAGACTTTTGAATAGTACTGTACATTGAGTTGCCACTTTCAATTGCAAATGCCAAGGTATTGCTTGCGCAAGGATATGTATATATGTGTGGTACCTTCTTGTCGAATACAGAGGAGTAAGGCAGGATTTTATCCAAGCTGAGAGCCTTCTCATAGCTTATTCTGTACAACGAGGCTGTGTGTGAGAGGCAGACAGACAGACCATCAGAGACAGAACAGACAGACTGGCTTTTAAACATGTAGAGTGTTTTATCTAGGCATAGTTAGAAGGCAAATGAGGCACTTCAGCCCATGCCTCACCCCTATCACTAGGACACATGAGTGATGACAATGTACTAATATCCTTTATTAGGTCACAATTGTTGTCTTCATATACTGTATGGTAACACCTAAGTTAATATGACTTCTTAACACAATAGCAAGGTGAAATAGTTATTGCAGTGCCAATTAAATGTAAATGTATGCAGCCAGCTGCTTACAATCTAAGGCAGTCGTTGACTCTCTGGGTGATGTTTTAAATATGAAAATATCATCACATACTGTTCCAAGGATTTCCTTACAGGGAATGCCAAATGTGTTGTCAGTCAGCTTGGACTCAACCATATTTGCAGTGGTTTGCGCAAACTATGTGTCTGTGAGGTTTCAGAAAAACCAAAACTATGTTCAAACTCTACATATCTGCGTGTGGCGCCACTGGCACCAAAGCCAAACAAAACTGATGAAACCATTCATCTTAGTGCAGATAAGATGCAAACAATCTACAGTCACAAACAGAAAGACACATAAAAAGGCAAGAGAGCAGTGAGACTAAAAAAAAAGGAGAAGTGATACTCAGGAGAACTGTGTACTCGTTCTCCAGCTGCCACTGACCTAAAATAAACTCCTGGATCTGATCAAAAGATTCAAAGGTGTTCACGTTGTCACACAGCCATTCAATAACCTAGAGAGACATGATATAAAAAAAAAAAACACAAGGAGACGATACCAGTAAAAGATCAGTTTATAATTGTGCTATTCATGTATATTTCAACTGTGACCTCAAAAAGTGACTGGTAATTTTCTCCTATCCCCTAAAGGAATGGTTCAACATTCACACTGATTAGTTAAAAAAGCTGCAACCTCCAGGGCTAAAAATTAGTCTAAGGTTGTAACCGCCCATGTTAAAATGCTCAAATTTACAAAAGAAATAAACATGATTACAGTGTGATTTAAAGTTTATTAAGGTAAAAAATGTACTATTGAGGTCACAGCCCTCACAAGAAGCTGTTAATTGTCTGCTTAGGTGTCACCTCTACCAATTCTCTGCTAATAAGTCTCTGAACTGGGCCTTCTGGAATATATTTAATGCAAATGTCTGGCAAAAAATATGCCTTGTGGTTCACTGTAACAGTCAGTTTGTTTTTTTGGTGAGGTAGATTCTAATATTTTATCTGTATGCTAGTAGTCATTAGCAAATACCTCCAGCTCTGTGAAACACCCATATGGTGTGTTTATGCACCATGCTAACCAAGCTAGGCAGTGTTAGCTAATAACTTAAAGTAAGGTGAACTGATAAATAGCTTCTCAGGTAATTCAGAGCAAGAACGCAAAGTAGCTAAGCATATTTCCGATGTTTTTTTATAGCTCCAAAACTTGTGGCAATGTTACAGGAGAGACAGCTCTGTTACAAGAAGAGGCCAAAAAGTCAGTGGACATAACAAGGGCTAATTAACAATGCTAGGAAGTTAGCGGTAGGGGTGTGCAATACTGCAAATTTTAGTGTCTATTCCATGCCAAGTAAATACAGGGGCCAGTATTACCAATTCCAATACCAATTCTTTTAACTTATAAACGTAGCTTATTTAGGAGAGAGCAATGTGTCACGATTTATGATATGAATCGCCACCAATTTGCAAATTCTGAACTCATTTGAATTACCACTAAATCACTGCGATTTCCACTTTCCACAATAATTAGCTAACACAACAAAACAGCTTTTCATGTATTCTGAAACTGCGTTTTTCTGGAATGTAAATGTGCCAGTCTCTAAAGCACTTTGGACCAACTACTGTTGTTTAATTGTCCTATAGGCTATAAATAAAATAGACGTGACAGTCAACACAAAAAGGTTCTGACATCTTCCATAGTACATGATTGAGGTCAATTTTTTTCAATTCCTCAAAAGAAATTGAATTTCAGTGACCTACATATTGAACTTGGAGGACAGAAATAAAATATTGATCGTATCACGTTACTATCGGTCTGATACCAATACCACCGTTAAGATCGATCCTTTAGTCAGTTTCGTTAACACACCCTATGTTGAAGAGGGAGGCAAGAACTTCAGGATTTTTGTTTTGTGAGCATCCTGATGTCAGCTGGGTACCGTATTTGGTAATAGCTGGTGACAGCTGTAATCACAGATAAGAATTTTTTGTATGATCTTGCTTTGATGTATAAAGACCGTCGCCCCTGTAGCATAAGTCAGAGCTGAAGTAGAGTCAGAAGACAAGTTAGAAACAGAGTAACTTCATTTATGCAGTATTCCCAGTATTTAAGTTTCAAACTCTATGAACATTTTGTGCCACTTTATCAAAGCCTCGACTACACTGGTGTAGAGTCTACAAAGGATATAAAAGTTCTGTATGGTATCCAATTTCCCACTGATAGCTTGCACTAATGAAGCTGGCGACTCATTTAACCTCTAAAGAAAGAATTTATGACAATCTAGAACATCTTAATTTAGTAGTAACACTGATACAGTCTGAGTCACAGCACCGTGCCAAAACAAAACACTTTCTCCCTTTCTCTCTGTCTTTAACTCTGTTTGATCTCTGCCCACTTCTCTTCTCTCCTCTCCCATTTCATTACAGCACCCCATCCTTTATGTCTTTCTCTCTGTCTTCTTCCCTCTGGCTAACCGGCTTCCAACTCAAGGTTGACACCTACCGCATTTACACAAAAGTGCAGAAAGAGTGCCTTTCCTACATTTATCTGCTCAAATCTTCTCAGTTGTACATCTTTAGTTCTTTAGGGAAATTGCCTAACACTGACCTTGAATGTTTACTTATTCAAACAGCTGCATTCTCCACTTTGTTGCCTATTTATCTTGTCTTTTTTTCCTGTGTGTTCTCCACTTCAAGGAGAACTTATTGATCTTGTAAGTTTGTTTAAGACCCAATAAAAATCAGTGACTATTCTCCTCCTGAACTTATGTTCTACAAAAAGACAGTCATTTTGTTTTGAATGTGCTGGAAAAAAAAACAAAGATGATGTTCTGTAGAGCAGTACATTTCCTTTGAAGTTAAAATTTTTTGTCCACGAAACTCAATTATTCTCTGTGCATCCGCACCTTTAGCTCCAGGTTTGGGTCAGTTCCCATGTAAACCAGCAGGCAATGGAGGGCAGCCAGGCGCTGAGGGTCAGCCTTACTGCTGGGACACCTTGAATGCAGGTGACATATAATAAATACACCATAATATAGAAAAAAGCACAAACGCACAGGCAGATGCACAGGCAGAGAGCCAGCAGTTAGGTACTACATTGTGATGTATGCATGCTGTTAAAAAAAAAGTGGATTTAAGTTTCAAAAGTGAACAGAATGAAAAATTGTCCACTAAACAAAAAGAGAAAAGAGCCATTGCTGCATCTTTATCGAGCTAGGAGGTGACTCCTGGCGAAAGTTCAAGTAAACGCTAAATTTATTTCAGAAAGACACTGCAGGTGTACGCACACAAAAGCCTGTCCGCTCCCTTCCTGCCTATATCTTCTCCTATGCAAGTTTTGAGTCATGCCCACCTAGAATTTGTGTCTGAACGCAGGATCTTCAGCAGGTAGGCGGGGCTAAGCTCGGCACTGTGAATCCTGCCGGTGGCCTGGTCCAGCAGACAACCACTGGACTCATCCTCTGCATGCAAAACTGTGATGTTGGCTGATTGACACTGCAGGCCCAGGTTCACATCACGACCTGCATGTTGTGGAGTCACACAGACAGAGGACAAGGCACCGACACTGAGTTAAATCAGCTTATTTTGAGGCACACATCTTATTGACAGATAAGGCAGTTTCTTCGTTTAAAAGTCATGTGAGAAATAAACAAGCATTTATTACAGAGGAGAAGGAGGAAGAAAAAAAATGCTATTTCTGCCACTGCTTAGCACAGACACTATTTCTTTCGACAAAACTTGCCTTACCAGAGAGGAAGAGGGAGTGACAGAGCATCTCCTGCTGCCTGGTGTTGATACAGTGGAGGAAATAACCCTGCAGGTATACCAGGATGTAGTAACCTATATATATAAAAAAAAAAAAAAAGCCACACAGCATCAGTGTCAGTTAGTATGCTTCAGGCGCACCAGGCATTTCTTGGGCTCTGTGCAGATAAACACATTCATCTATATTTGGTGTGCCTGTGTTTCTGTTTGAAATTCAACCTAAAAACTCACAATATTAGGATGCAGATATGTGTGTGTGTATTATATATCTGTGTGCGCAAAGACCTATGGGAATGAAGAGCGGATGGAGCTGGGTGGCTTTCTGTGGCGATGCATCACTGCCCAGAGACACCCTGAACTTCTTGCTGCAGTCTGCAGGAAGTTAAAAAAAAAAACAACACATTTGTCTCCGTGTGCTTAAGATAAAAACTGTAAAAGAGGCAGTAACAGATAGAGGGGAAAAAATTAGGAGCTAGCACAGACACACCTTTGTGAACTAAAACCACAGTGTAGAGAAGTTCGTGTTTGTCTTGAAGAGGCTGGGTATAGCACACGCACATGCTTCCTAAGAGTAAAGCACAGAACAGGGAAGTTACAGATCAAACCATGGCATTATTCATGATAATCAATGAAAAATTAGATCAGATTTATCATCATATATTATTATACCATATCCTCTATTATTATCCTCTAATATTTAACATTATTGCTTGTCCTATTAAAAAGTAAGTAAGAGTGAAATACTGCCATTATATTGAGAGGTTATAGAGTCAGCCATATAATAATTGTAAAAATTACTCATGCCTTGTTAAAGGTTGGAATTCTGATTTGATTATATTATTTACCTCTTTTCCTTCACAGCAGATTTCTTTGTGTAAAAAAAAATATATATATATATATATATAAATGGAGAGAGTGCTCACTTCATCCAAAAAGTTAAATGTATTTCTATTGGTGCTTTTAAAATTCTCCAAACAACATTTCAGTGCATATGCATGCCATTACGAGCTTCTTACAGTTGGCAGTATATAAAAATATACGCTCACTGAAAACTTTATTAGGTACACCTTGCTAGTACGGGGTTGGACCCCATTTTCACCAAGATTCAACAAGGTGCTGGAAACATTCCTCAGAGGTTTTGGTAACTGATATGCATCACATAGTTGCTGCAGATTTGTCAGCTCCACATGAGTAATCTTAAATTTCACATTCATCTCCTGCTCCACCACATCCCAAAGGTGCTGTATTGGATCAGAACCTAGTACAGTTTGAGATGATCTGAGCTTTGTGATATGTTGGAAGCAGCAATGCTGAGGCAGGCCGTGGTGTTTAAACAATGCTCGGTGTGCAACGAAAATACCTCCCATGTCATTACACCACCATGTTACATGTTTTCATGTTGTTTAACTAATGTCTGACCCTACCATCCGAATGTTGCATCAGAAATAGACACTCATCAGGCCCGGCAACATTTTTCCAATCTTGTCCAATTTTGGTGAGCCTGTGCAAACTGTATCCTCAGTTTCTCAGCTGTCAGAAGTGGCACAGGCTGTGGTCTTCTGAACCTGTAGAGTTCAGAGATGCTCTTCTGCATAACTTGGTTGTCAAAAGTGTTTTTTTTTAGTTACTATTGCCTTCTGGTCGTTCTCCTCTGACCGCTCCAATTATGATTTCTCATTTTTATTATTATTGTGCAGCTGAACAGGTGCACCTAATAAAGTGGCCAATGAGTGTATGTAAGTATATAACAAAATTATGTAAGACAGGTTCCAAATTAAAAGAATAAACAAGTAATCTTAAAGTTTTGCACCACATCATGCTGTCAGAAGAGCCGAACACTCTCTGGCATTGATTAAGTCTTTCGCCCCCAAAATGATCCCCCCCACCTCAGGCGTTTTGATGATGGTGGTGATGAACTAGCACTATCTAATATGTCGATACAAATTTTCAAACAGGTTATCAATTTGGTTGCGATCTGATGGCCATAGCATATGACCACTGTCATACTAGAAACATTCCCTTGATGGGAGCGCTGCCATCAGCATGATGACGCTCCATCAGCATAAAAATGTTTCATCATAAGGTGAAGGTGATCACTCAGATCAACTTTAGAGTGACCCCCACCCCCACCCCCTACAAACCATGGCCCACAGTATAGTTGATACCATATTGGGTTGGTCAATGGCTCCAGGCTTCCTTTAATTTATTACCCACCTATATACACACAAAGAAATGTACTGTTTATGACATATTCATGCTTAAGAGAGAAATGTATTGACCACTTTATATTCATGCTTGAGTATGAATACAAGGCTTTAACATGCAGAACGAGTCTGCAGTCTGATTTTTCCCTAATTAATGGTAATGGATGAAAGTCAGTATAAGAAAGTAAATCCTGAAAGATTTACAAGCTGCTCGAGGCAGATGTTACTCTTGTATTCACATTAAAGCTCAAATAAAGCAGTTTCATTACAGTGCAGCTCATCTATAGTCAATGCAATTCTGTCCCTGTTTCTGTATGCCATTAAACCGTCTATGTTTAATCATGCAGCACAAAAAAAAAAAACCAGGACAAAAATCTGAGGTGTGAATATAACCAGGACAGCAGCATGAGCCAGAACAGATAAATATTAAGTGAGAAGGATGACAATGATGAGAGGAACTGACAGATCAGCTGAACAAATCGGCTTTTGAATTAATCACTGGCAAAAGCATCATCAGTTGTGATGCTTTTGGAAAACAACTCTGAAGCTTAAGGAACCTTGTAAGATTTACAGTCATCTCAGCCTCCAGATGTTGATGGTAATTGGTCAGAACCTCATTATAATGTGTAGAATGTGATCATCTCCACAAATCCTTCAATCATCACTGAAATTGTGAATTGGCCAAGATTTCTGATCAGTGGAGGTCAGCTGAGGCGGGACTTACCTTCTTGTTTTTACAAAGGGGGATAGGAATCGCACAAATGTATCAAATTAGTCTCACAATCTGACTTTTCAATGCGAGAGTATTAAGCATGTGAATAGACAGCGGTGCATTGATGCGTGTGAGGACGTCTTACCTATTTTATTTGTGAATACTTGCAAATTAACAAGCTCCTGCTCCGGCCTTTCGGTGTGATAATGGTCGAAACCCAGATTTGCAAACCTGTCATCGAGATGAACACAAAAACAATGTTCAAAAGAATGCAGAATATAGAACTGACATATTTCTATTTTATACTCTGCTAAAAGTTGCCTTACTTGACTGTGCGGAAGGAGTTGGCAGGCAGTTCTAAAGGGAGCTCGAACTGTTATCAGAGCGGTACGTTATTTCAAAGTAAAAGCATGAACAACAAAAACACAGCACTGATTCTGGCACAAAGAGTGGCATGCATTAAAATATAAGACACAGAGATAGCGTACCACAGTTTCACAGTTATGGCTTGGGTAAAACTGAACGCTTCGGAGCAGAAACTTTTCCTGCAAAAGACAAGCCGTGGGTTTTTCGTTAATCAAACAAGTCCCGGGGTATCTGTTGCCATATTTGAATGCAAGTTTGTATGCATTGCCTTAAATGTGAGATAGTAGAGTCTTTGCGTGTGCCTGTCCCACTGGACCCAGCAAAAATCCTCCACGATTCTCTCTGCCGTTTTAGACAAACGTTCGGGGTTCATTATCACCTGGTCAAGACACAAACATTTGAATTCAGCCACACTAAATTGTTAATGCAAGTCTCTGGCAGAAGACATGCAGTGTATTTTGAGAAGGAGGCTGAAGCAGTATATTCTTTGCACCGGGTTATGCAAATACACCCCAACTGTTTTGCTTATTAATTACTAAATTCGTGCACCCTTGGAAAGAATTTATGTCTCGGCAGAACCGCACAGAATCTACCAGCCATGAAATCCTGCATGCAATTTATAGCTCAGATGAGTCAACTATCTGCAAACACTTCCTTCACAAGAAAAAAAAGCAATGTGTAAGCATACCACTCTATATCCCTCCTGCTTCGTTAGTATCACGTGGTAGAGATCCACATCTAGAACACACAAAATGATAATTATGCAAATGCAAGAATGTACGGTAGAATATACAGTATGTATTATTTTTATGCATTATCATAGTTCTCTCTGGATTCTTGTTACACAGGCGGGCCAGCATAAGGACACAGTTGCTTACATCTATCTTCAGTCAGCAGCAGCAGATGGCTCTCCAGCACTGATCTCCTGTCAGTTTCATGATGGAGGAACTAGAGAAAAAAAAAGCCACGGGAAAACTAAATGAGTGGTTTCCAACAATTTGCCAGATGAAGGGGAAAATTTGCTGCTTTTTATTCAAGGCTATGTACAAAATTGATGAAAAGGCACGACTGTGGAAGAGAAAGTGGAGAAAAGGGGGTACACTGACTTTAATTAAGTGATAGAACGTAAACTAGAGGCCATAAAAGATATGTAGTATGACAGTCATGCCCTCTGAGCACTAATGCCTCGCAACTGCGACGTAAGCGCTTGTTTGCAGTAAAATGTGAATGAAATACTCTACCTGCACTTTGACTCTGAAGTCCACTGCCTTGAGGACTTTAGTGTTGTTAATAGGATGGATCTCAATCAGGAGAGTCAGGCACTTTGATACTACAAAGGTAGACAGGATGGGGTGAATATCACTCAGATTGAAAATGCTGTAGGAAAACAGTGTATTTAAACTGCTTTAAGGAAGTGGTTTCCAACCTTTTCCAACTCAAGTACAAAAACTTCAGAATAAACCGTGCATAATAATTTTTAGATTTAAATTTAAGATAAAAGCTGATCTTATTTTCACTATTAGGGAACATGTTTATGCTTTCTAGGGAAGATTCCTTGACTTAAAGTAAATGTCACTATGCTTATCTTCATTAGAAACTTTATCTTTGAGTTATTCTTAAAAGGCTATAGCAAAAAGGAGCATATCTATGTAAGGCTTCTTTTTGAATTAGTTAAGCCTAATTAAGTCAACTGGACTGTTTGAATATTTTAAGAGCTGCAATGACAGCCTGTCTTATTTTAAGACATTTAATCAAGTAACATTTTCTTACAGCCATAACTATTCTAATATCTAGAAAGTTTTTATATAAATTTAACAGGCTATTCCCCCACTTGAGGTGGGTTGAAAAATCAACTATCGATAGTATAGACACCAATGGTGCATTGTTATCTATATATTGGTATTGTATTGGAATTGGATCAATACTAGGAGCGATACTTTGTTTCTATTGTTTAAGTTCAGAATGTCTCTTTTTTAGTATTAAAAAAATACACCACATCCCTGTGCAGGTGGAGGCTGCTGTGCTCGCAGCTAGAACTGTGCTGTTATAGCTATATCTAGCTATATAGTGCTATATTAGAAATACAGACAAGAATAGAATAACTCGAAAATTTTACTATTTAACTTTGTTTTAAAATCAGTTTTATCCATTTCTGAAGTGCTTTCAGCTTACCATTTGCTAACAGACGAAAAATAGTAAAGGCAACAATAAAAACTGCAGTAGTAATAGTCATAGTTGTAGAATTTTAGTTAATGAAGCTGGCTGTTTACTGTTTGCTTCACAGGATATTTCAACTGCCAAAGTTTGAGGGTTTTGGATCTTAATCTTTCCTAAGGTTTAGTGTCTACTGTGTTTCTGTCTTTCTGTTCATCCATTCAGTCATTTCCTGCTTTATTCTGTTTGAAAAATCTGCCTGTTTACGGACACACTCTTCCAAAACACGGTGTTTGCTACATAGCGGACTAACAAGGGAGCAAGTACAGACAGCTGCTGATACACTACGGACACTTTTTGGATGCACTGCTGCAAAGTTATGCAACAGACGTTCCTAATTATCTCTGGTGCAAAACAAAACATCTGCACTACAACATTTTTGCTATTTTTCGATACAATACATGTTGTTGAAGCAAAAACAGAGATTGTACAAATCTAAGAAACTCGAAAGTTAATATTTGGTGTGACCACCTTCATTCTTCAACACAGTCTCTTAGGCAAACACTGTGGTTTTTAGGTTAAGATTTTTAGCTAGATTTTAGACCTGGCACTTCTTCTTTTGTCTTTCACTTGTCCATTTTCTTCACATTTTATATGGACACACTATATGTCAAGTTTCCTTTTTGGGAATCACCCTGTTAATGTCTCTCAAACTGTGTTATCTCGGTTCTTTCCTGAGTTCTCTGTTATGTGTTGATAAAACACTGCTTGAGTTAGATGGCTTTTTCTGTTTGAGTGACTCATAGGTCAGTGTCTTAACAAAGAAATAATTCCTCTGAAAATGAGATGTACCAGAGCTGGACTGAAAATGAATAAACAAGCAGCTAATATCCAAAAAAATACTTTCAAAGAGCTTTAGAAAGCCTGGAGAACTATAGCTCAACTTAAAATTAAAAAGAAAGAAAAAAAGGAAGAAAGTCTGAAATGAAATATAAAATGTAAAGAAATTACTTTTGCACATTACTATACTTTGGGTACAGGGCTAGTGTAATCACTAACAAAAAGGAAACTGTCACAATGCTATTTTGTACTAATCATGCATGTTTGTTACCCTTTGCAAACACTTCATAAGCAAGCCACTTCACAACATATTGCACAGAGCATATTTCATTCTTTGACACAAACACGCCTCAGTCCATGTGTCCTAGTCAGTGGAGTGCAGTGTGCACTGCTTCTGCACACTACTTTATGGTGCATTATATATTAATGCTGAAATTTAGAACGGCAATGAAAATGTCTGACACTTTATCTTGTGAATGAGTCGACAATTCAAATACATTTTTTCCTATGTTTTTTTGGTTAGTTTTACCTCCCGTCTTTGTCCCTTTTTTTGCAATTGTGGTATTTCCAAGTGTGTCCATAATTCCCTGTTTTTGTCTCGGCTTTTTGTCATTTGCATGATTCTTTTCGTTAAGTTTCTAGTTGATTATTCTGCTATTTTATGCAGGATAAAGTTTTCTTCTCATTGATAACTTTTCTAATTCAGCATCCTGAATTTGGATCCGAATCAAATATTGTTCAGTTGTCCCTACTTCTAACAATTTCAGCTAGTATAAATTAGGCCACACTTAAATTTACTACTTTAAATGTGTACTTTTAAGCCCTCTGGCTACTGCCAAAAATAACCCCTGGGGTATTTGTACCCCTGGTTGAGGATCACTGCTTAAAGAGATTGAGAGGTTTAATGTCACAGTCTATTGATAAAACAGAAAAGGGACGTTACTTGGTTTGAGGCGCTCCTCTCCTCTGGTATTCTGTGCCAAGCTGACAGCTAGGAGAGAAAAAGCAAAGTTGGCATGTGTCACATGACTGAATTGGAACATAATTCCCACAATAATGTCTTCGGTGGTTCTTCAGGCACTAATCAGCATCCAAACAGCATCATCTTGTCTTGTACTTGTGGGTTCATGCGTTGCAGGATCTGAAACTGCATTCTCGACACGGGCATTTAAACTTGATCTGAGTTCAAGAAGCCGGTGTTGTTGCTGATAATTCATTATCTGCACAAGACAGAGGCTCACCCAGCAGTGTCTCCTCTTTGTTCAGGGAACAGCTGCTGACACACACCTGCTTGTCAAATGTGTACAGGAGCTGTTGGGGAAAACACACATGCGCACAGTCGCATGAGAATGAGCGCATGCTTGCAAAATGTGCAGAACTTAATGGAATAATATAGGGACACACACACAAACACAGTACCTTATTCTTCTTGCTGTTCGGGTCATATTTCCCAATCCTGGTGGTACCTGTTGCTCCCTATGAGAACATTAGTACACTAATTAAAATATTACATTGTATAATCTTAATCTACCAAGAATAAGTATCTACTTTCAGTCTGGCGTCTTCACCGCATCAGCATGTACAGAAAGTCATCCTTGACTTCTTTATTGCCTTAGCCGACCCTACAGATCATCCAGACAAGACCTGCCCCACTTCAAACCATCGATTCATTTTTCACATTTTTGCATTCAAAAGGTTTTCAATAAAAGGGTGTCTGCTCTGAAACCCAAGGTGCAACCAGGCATGCATAAAATTTCGAACCTTGCACTACAAAAAAAAAAAAAGAGATTATTTTCCCTTCGCAGGCTGCACACTGTCTTTAACCTCCTAAACCCACACAGTCTTGGAGGGTCCATCATTAAAAATTTATGTTGTGCAGAGGAGCACGGTTCAACACAGAGAATTATATTTTACATTCTACTGAGGAGCCCAAGGTTTCCACAAAAGTACCAAATGTGTCAAGCTGATACATGGCGAAATAAAGCGAGATTCTAGATTTCTTTTTGTTCTTTTTTTCCTTTGGATATTTTCCATTTGAAGATGACTGTTGGAGTCATTAAAAAATGACTTCTGAGATATAAATATCTGACTTGGTACACATTTAATGAAGAACTGGCACAAGCAGCTTTTAAACATATACATAAAAATGCTGTATTTAACAGAAGAGCCACTTAAGAGATGTGGTAACCCAAGCAACAGCGTGTCATTTCACGTGTGCTGAGCTGACAAATGGGATGCTTATTATGTGTGTTACGATTACTGCCCACTCTATATGCATACATCTGGTGAGTTCAAGACAGAGCATTTGACATAATCTTTAAAAATTGGAAACTGAAGCAGGCTGTAATGTAACTATAGAGGATTAAAGGATAATCACTGACACTTAGGAGTATACACTCATTTTATTAGGTACACCTCTTTAAATGCCCATTAATGCAACTATCACATGGCAGCAATTCACTTCATTTAGGCATACAGATGTGGTCAAAGCAACCTGCTGAAGTTCAAACTAAGCATCAGAATGAGGAAGAAGAAGGTGATTTAAGTGACTTTGAAAGTGTTGTGGTTGCTTGTGTCAGACAGACTGGTCTGAGTATTTCAGAAAAATTTTACTGGTAAATGGATTGAAGTTTATATAGAGCTCCTCTATTCTAATTGAGCACTCAATGCATTTTGTACTACGAGCCTCATTCACACAGTCAAACATGCACATTCATACAGTGCTTTACTCTGTGCCTAAGCATCTTGCCTTGTCTTGACAATGACTTCACTGTGCTCAAACTGCTTCCAGTCACCAGATATCAGTTCAACAGAGCACAGTTGGGATGGGTTGAAATGGACCATTAGCATCAATCATACCAGAATCTCTGAGTAATGTTTCCAGCAGCTTGTTGGATGAAGGCACTTCTGAAGGCAAAAATGGGGTCCAGCTCAGCACCATTAAAGCATACCTAATAAAGTGTCCAGTGAGTGTATGTAACATGTGCAGCACTTAATATGCAATGCCTTCACTGTGGGCTTACCTTCCAGGAGTAAAGGATGCCCCCATCTCTCTCAAAATTCAGAAGACGAATGTCGAGGGCTCCAGAGTATTCTTCAGACACAGAACACACACTTTATTACCTGACCTGTTTTTATTATATCATCCACTGCTTATCCAGAACATACTAAATAAGTAGTAGAATTGTTATCACGAGCTAACGAGTGTCTGATAGCAGGGGTGTGTGAATATATAAAGTAACCTCATTAGACATCATGGACTGTCTACAAAACAACCACTATCATACATTTCATCCAGCAAGAACCTGGAATATTTTATTTTTACGATGTATTTTAAGTTCTCTGTTTTTTTTTTGTTTTTTTTTTAATGTTTTCTGTTGATGTTTTTGAGTTATGCTCCAGTTACTGAGTCTATAAGAAGTGTAGCACACGGGTGGTTATTTCATTTCCCCTGCATTTAACTGTGCGGTAACTGATGAAATGGTGCCATCTGGTGGTCAAATTTATTTTTTTTTAAAAGAAGAAGTAATAAACAAATCACAGGAACTTTGTTTTACCACTGCTAGCTAAACTGCCTAGGGGGGAAAAGGCTATAATAACAGTTAAGTTGCGATAGAAGCACAGCAAGAACAAAGAAAATGACTTTGAATCCGCTACTTTTGTGTGAGATATTCGTTTATCTGTGAAAACAGCAAAAACCTGGCCGTCATCGAAAAGACGCTGACCGTTAGCACCTGAACGTCTCACCTTCCACTCTGCAGACCGACGCCTCCTTCCTGAGAATATCAGCCACCACATCCCTGTGCAGGTCGAACTTTGGCTGTGTCCTCAACATATCTGCTCCTACTGTCCCTTGGTTTTTTAGGACAATAAAAATACTCTCTGCAGTTGGTTCCCTTGAATAGAGGCAGCAATTACAGCCCGTATCTGCTCAGGCTCCATATCATGTGACCGAAAGTTGTTACTAGTTGAAAACTGAAAGTAGAGTAGAGCACTCCGACAAATATTACCTGTAACTATCTATCTCTTCCTCTTGACTTCAGAAAGTTTTTATTGACATGCGGAAACGTCACGTTGTCTAAAGGTAGCTCCTCCCTCGAGTGGGATCACAGAGCCTGGATGTCGCTGCCATAGGCCGAGGAGAGCATCAGTCTGGCGGGTTGGAATCTCTCACACCGCTGGCAGCAGGGCCTGCTGAGCAAGGGACTTCACAGTGGCGTGTCATACATGTGTCAGCTTTGCTGTACATTAGAGCCCAATGGTTCACTTTTTACGTGTATTTTCAGTCCGATATGGCAACATTTTAATGTAATATGTATAAGTACTAATTGCTCGCTGCACTCCAAAAACAGAAAACGGAAGGAACAACGGCGTGGTATAAATCTCTAAAAGCTGGAACAATCAGAAATCACCATGCATCCTGTAGTTAGAATTTTCAAAATGAAAAACAGTTAAATATTTATACGTTCTGGCTTCAGGCGTGGCTGGGGGGGATCTTTAAAATGCAGCTATGTATCAACTGAATTATTTTTATTTTAATATTCTCTAGGTCCATCTTTTTGATAATTATTTTAAAACTTAAAACCACCCATAAACTCGAAATAGATGTATTTGTTGTATTTATGCTTATAGAAACTTCTCAAAGACTTCTTCCTTCTTTTTTTTAAACTGAATGAAATTAATATTTAAAATACCTCAAGACCTACTGGTGAGCCATCATTAACCCATGAATGAGTTTAATGGTCTCTTATAACCTTGAACAGCTGTACAGCAAAGTGATGAAAGGGGTAAATTAAACTTAAAAGAGCTCATATCAGCCTATAGGGAGAATAACGTTGAAGTGAAAAATCAAACAAAAGGTGGGAAAAGAGCAGGTCCAACACATTTTTTGATATTAAGATAAATCGAGCGTTTCTACCTTTGTAACATCTTCTAAGAAACATAACAAAACAATCTGTACATTAGTGATATCTAGACCTATTCAGAAGATTAAAATAATGAGCATCTGCCTATTAAGGGGAATAAATCAATCATCTTCTGAAACCAGACTTCTGTGTACAGTTAATGTGCTGTTGTGATTTGCACATCACTAATTCTAGGTGTTTTCACTCATTTTTGCTTCTTCACGTTAAATGTGCATGGTGTTCGTCATTATCCAACACTGACCTGCCTTTTTACTTGCACCTGTTGGAGGTGAGACAACTTTCACCATTACTATTCTTACTGGTGCACGAACCTAGTATGTGATGTTCTGTACACTGGGTGAATGAATTAAAATATTTTGTCTTGCAGGACCTTTAATTAAGATTTACTCGAATTCCTACAATCAATCAATCAACAAATAAAGCAGCGGTGGAAAATATGCAGGTCCAAAAGCTTATGTTGGAGCTGTATTTGACCAATACTGCCCCCATCTGCTCATCTTGAGAACTGCATGTAAGAGGGGTTCATACGTTGTATTGAAGAGATTACTTAAAGACGTTTATACATGCGC